>QRFJ01003146.1:0-44335 GCA_006176705.1 Cocos nucifera | reverse complement strand
TGAAGGAAAATCCTGATTTTTCGGTCCAGGTTCGTTCAGATCTGATCAGATCAAGAGATATATTTCAAAAATTTTTTCTTTGATCTGTATCAGATCTGAGGATGTTTCAGATCTGATTCTTATTATTTTAATAAATAAAATAAAATAAGGATAAATTAAATCAAATTTAATTTACCTGATTTGGGTAATCCTATTACCCTGTTGATGATCCTGTATGCAGCGGAAGGTTCTGGATCTAGCCACGCAAGCGCCTGGCCTCTACCGGTATCCACTCAGGCTGGATCTGGAGATCCTCTTCTTCTCTATCACATCTCCAAAAATTAGATCTGGATCTGATCTGGAGGATCTTCAAAACTCCTTTTGAAGATCAGCAGTCGTCCTTTGCAGCAGCGCAGCCTTCTTGCTTTTGATCGCCTTTCTTTGATCTGGAATCGCACCAACCAAAAATCCAAAACTCCTTTTGGACGTGGAGAGCAGAGGGAGAAGGTGGTTTGGCATGGAGGAAGGAGGGGAGAGGCAGCCTTGGGGCATGGGGAAACTCTTGATTCAATCATATCATATTACAATCTGAGTTGGGTACAGGGTCTTATTTATAGACTAACTGTGATCCAACTCCTCTTCTTCCCAACCAATCACAACCCTTTGTGAAATCAGATCTAAATCTGATTGGTGGGAATAGAGTCCCCTGGATTCCTCCTTAGAGGGTGCCTAAGACCAGTCAAAGTTGGTTCTTAGAAGAACTCTAATTGGAATCCAAAAAGGAGATGGAGTCCTTGTCCAACAAGGACTCCTAGGCGCCTCCAACTTGGGCACACGCCTAGGGTGGCGTGCGCCCTCCTCCTTGCCAGGTTCTGGCAGGGGGACAGGCCCCCACCAGCTCTCCAATAGGTGCATGACATGTGGTCAAAAGTCAAAGTGTCAATGGTCAACGTTTGACCAGTCAAAGGTAGACTTTTGACCAAAGTCAAAGAACAAGAAATGGCAGGTGACCAAAAATGGCAGGTAATGTCTTACAAAATAAGACAACCTTTTCTGACTTGGACAACCTCCAGTCAGACCATATGAAGGCCTCTGATTGAGCACAAACTCCTTTGGCTCAGACAGGACAACTTATTTATGATAGCAAAAGAAGAACGTTAGGTTCAATCGAGTGCTAGCACGATTTCCTTGAACCTAATTGAATCTCATTCAGATCAATTGAACTAGATCAGTTCAATTGATGATCACCAGATTCAAACCCTTGTTTGTGTGACCCAGTTAGGTTCAGTTCTGTATGGTAATGGGATATGTCATGATCTCTATCATCGACATCATCGAAACTCCTTTCGATGGATCAGAACTCTTCTGATTCGAACAGCTAGAATGATCGATCATCTAAATCATTCTAATTGCTCCCAAAATCCACCAGTGACACCTAGCAGTATATGGTGGCAACCCATCAGAGCTGAATGCGAACCTCTTGGTGCAGCTACCTGTGTGATTAAGTTCTTCTATCTTGAGCCCCGATCAGATTAGGGTTAAGGTGAAACTCGTCAAACCCTAGTCTCTGTCATATGATGTAATCATTCGATTCGAGTCCAATGTGAAAATCTAAATAGAAACTCTTTCTATTATTTCACTCTGCCATGGCCATGGGCTTCTGGACTTGATTCTCATGATTATCATAGGGCTGCTCCTCTACCACCGAGGTAGATAGATTCCATCTTGATGCCATCCAGTTCCTACAATGAACATGCTATAGCCAACATACACCTCAGGGTTCCATATGGCTAGGAGACCGAGTAATGGTGTAGTCAAACTATAACACCCTCAAGGTGAACTGCCGATGCACCTCAGGTCAAAGAACCAGACACACTACTGCAGCATCGAGTCAGTCATTGACGAGAAGGTAGACTCCCTAATGACTACTCGAGGTGGTCACGCTCAGTGCCCTCGTTCTCTAACGAGTACCTGTACTCTCGCTCCGGTGTCTCCACACCGTAGACTCAAGACTCATCTACTAAAGAGAAGCGATTGTACACCAACCTTCCGGATCAATCACCATCCTCGTGATGATCCTATGGTCGGAGCAATTTATGAGTTAATAATGATTATTCATGTCTTAAATTTTCAACTCTTGAAAATATGAATTATCATTACCATTAACTCAAAGGATGTATCACAGACACTAAATACACATATGTGATAGAAAATAACCCATTTATTGATTTTAGTCAAAATTATAATTTTGCCCCTAGAAGTGTATTACAAGTGTCAGCCAATTCTGGCTTCTAGGGCACATATATCTAACAATCTCCCACTTGTCCTAAAGCCAATTGGCTACAAGTCTAAGTCCCATCTTCTCAAGGTGGGCTTCGAACTTCTGCTGGCCCAACGGCTTTGTAAGTGGGTCTGCCACATTATCTGTGGAGTTGACTCTCTTGACCTCGACGTAACCCTTCTCGAGGTAATCGCGGATGAGGTGGTATCGCCGCTCAATATGCTTGGATTTCTGGTGAGACCTCGGCTCCTTAGCAAGGGCTATGGCGCCATTGTTGTCGCAGTATAGAGGAATGGCATCTGATGGCATTACTCCAATTTCTGCAGCAAACTTCTTGTACCAGAATGCTTCCTTCGCAGCCTCTGATGCAGCGATATATTCTGCTTCCATGGTGGAATCTGCTATCACGGTTTGCTTGGAACTCTTCCAGCTGACAGCACCACCATTGCACACAAACAGACTGCCAGATGTCGACTTTCGATCATCTATATCAGACATGAAATCTGAGTCTGTGTATCCCTGGACTTGGAGTTCTCCATTACCAAAGACCAACATTATATCCTTAGTTCTTCTCAAGTACTTAAGGATACATTTCACAGAAGTCCAGTGTTCTTCACCTGGATTTGACTGATATCTGCTTGTGACACTCACAGCATGGGCTATATCAGGTCGTGTACATAGCATGGCATACATGAGGCTCCCTATTGCAGAAGCATAAGGGATCTTGCTCATGCGTTCTATTTCCTCAGGTGTGCTAGGGCACATCTTCTTGGAAAGATGAATACCATGTCTGAAGGGTATTAATCCCCTCTTAGAGTTTTCCATACTAAACCTCTTTAGTACTTCCTCTATGTACATCTTCTGTGAAAGTCCTAGCATCCTATTCGGTCTATCCCTATAGACCTTAATTCCTAGAATAAAGGATGCTTCACCTAGGTCTTTCATGGAGAATTCCTTGGACAACCACATTTTGACTGTCGTCAACATGGGAATATCATTCCCAATAAGGAGGATGTCATCCACGTACAATACGAGGAAGACAACAGCGCTCCCACTGACCTTTTTGAAAACACATGGTTCCTCTTCATTTTTGATGAAACCAAACTTTTTGATCACATCATTGAAACGAGTGTTCCAGCTCCGAGATGCTTGCTTAAGTCCATATATGGACCTTTGCAGCTTGCAAACCTTGTGATCAGTATCACTGGATGTGAAACCTAGCGGCTGTTCCATATAGATATCTTCCTCAAGATATCCATTTAGGAATGCCGTTTTCACGTCCATTTGCCATATTTCATAATCGAAATAGGCTGCAACGGCAAGCAATGTGCGGATGGATTTTAGCATAGCCACTGGGGAAAAGGTATCCTGATAGTCAATGCCTTCGCGTTGACTATAACCTTTTGCCACTAGTCTAGCCTTGAATGTCTCCACATTCCCATCTGCACCAATCTTTCTCTTGAAGATCCATTTACATCCCAATAGGTACTATACCTTCTGGTGGATCTACCAAGGTCCAGACTTGGTTTGAGTGCATCGAGTCAATTTCTGACTGCATTGCCTCTAGCCATTTCTCGGAGTCGATATCTGATATCGCCTCGTTGTAGGTTTTGGGATCATCACCATGAGCACCATTACCTACGAGGAACATTTTCTCTACTTCCTCTGAAATAATACCTAAGTATCTCTCAGGGGGACGGAAAACTCTTTCCGATCTACGAGGTGGAGGAGGTAGTGTTCTTATTGGCTCAACCTGATTTGGTTCCAATTGGTCCTTAGCTCGTTCCACTTGTGAGACTTTCTCATCAAGCTTGATCTATTTTCCAATGCCGCTGTCTTGAATAAACTATTTTTCAAGAAAGATGGCATGTCGACTCACAATCACATTGTGGTCTTCTGGAATGTAGAAATAGTATCCTAATGACTCTTTAGGATATCCTATGAATCGAGCTCTAAAGGACCTAAACTCTAACTTGTCCGCTTGTTGTCTTTTGACATGAGCCGGACAACCCCAAATTCTGAGATGACTCAGACTTGGTTTCTTACCGTGCCATATCTCATACGGTGTGGTAGGAACGGTTTTAGAGGGAACCCTATTCAGTAGATAGATTGAAGTTAACAATGAGTGTCCCCAAAGAAAATCAGGGAGGTCTGTGAAGCTCATCATGGATCGAACCATATCCAATAGAGTCCGATTTCTCCATTCTGAAACCCCGTTGAGTTGAGGTGTTCCTGGTGGAGTCCATTGAGAGACTATGCCATTTTCCTTTAGATAGTCTAGGAATTCCCGGCTAAGGTATTCACCTCCTCGATCTGATCGAAGAACCTTAATGGGTTTTTCCTGTTTGTTTTTCTACTTCATGTCTGAATTCTTTGAACTTTTCAAAAGCTTCAGACTTGTGTCTCATAAGATACACATACCCATACCTAGACAGATCATCGGTAAAGGTAATGAAGTAGACAAAATTGCCTCTAGCCGGCACATCAAATGGGCCGCACACATCAGTATGTACTAGGGCAAGGAGATCTGTGGCCCTCTCCCCATGTCCTAACAAAAGGGAGTTTAGTCATTTTGCCTTGAAGACAAGATTCACAAGTTGGATATGACTCGGAAAGTCAATGGACTCAATAGCCCATTTTTCTCCAATTTGTTGATCCTATCTTCTGCTATATGACCTAATCTCAGGTGCCATAGATATCTGTCGTTTGGACTATCCCTAGGTCGTTTGGCATTCACGTTTTGCTCGATAGTTAGAAATAGGTACATCAATATGTAGCTGATAAAGACCATTAATAAGGAAACCATTTGCAATTTTATTTCTTTCATAAAGAATGTTACAATGGTCCTTAAAGAAGGTGATCACATAACCTTCTTGTGCTAAGCATGAAACAGAAATCAAATTCCTGCTAGCTGCAGGCACAAAATAACAGTCTTTCAAAACTAAGTCTAAACCAGATGGTAATCGAAGAGGGTATGTTCCCACGGCTACTGCAGCAACTCTTGCTCCATTACCGACACGTAGGATCATGTCTCCATCCCTCAGCCTCCTGCTATCCTCAAGACCCTGCATAGAAGTGCACAGATGAGCACTAGAACCAGAGTCAAGCACCCAACTGGATGCAGAAGAAACCGTAAGGTTAGACTCAATAACGAGCATACCTCCAGAAGGACCTTCCTTCTTGTTCTTCAGGGTGGCCAGGTAAGTAGGGCAGTTCCGCTTCCAATGGCCGTCGCTGTTGCAATGGAAACACTTTCCTTTGACATCGGCCTTCTTCTTCGGCTCTGCCTTCTTCTTCTTTGATCCTTCCACCTTTTGCTTTTTCACAGACTTCTTTTTCTTTCCATAAGACTTTCTTTTGGAAGAAGTCCGTTCCATAGCAAGAACTGAGCCTTTAGAACCTTTCATAGAAAGCTCAGCGGTAACCAGCATATTCATTAATTCGGCCAAGGAATTCTGAAGTTTATGCATGTGGTAATTCATGATGAATTGCCCATATGCATCAGTCAAGGATTGCAGAATAATATCGTTCTGCAGGTCCAAGTCCAACTTCACACCGAGCTTCTCAAGCTCTTCCATGTCCTTGATCATTGTCAGACAGTGATCTTGGACTGACTGCCCATCACGCATCTTAGCCTTAAAAAGTCATTTCGTGACTTGATATTTGGCTGCGCGACTCTGTTCACCAAACATCTCCTGCAGGTGAGCCAACATTTGGCGAGCAGTCCCGATATCCTCATGTTGGCGCTGGAGCTCATCAGACATCGAGCCCAACATGTAATATCTGGCCTTATTATCTTCGTCTATCCATTTTTTCCAGAGACGCTCTCTGTTCAACAGATGGACGGGCTGGTAAGGTGGGAGGGTCCTGGTCCAAAACATGGGTTAACTTCTCAGAACCCAAAATAATTTTGTAGTTCCTGAGCCAATCTTTATAATTGGGTCCAGGTCAGTCTATGTGTGTCCAGGATACGTGCCAATGGGTTGGACGCAGACATTTTCCTGTAGAGAGTCAAAGATTCTAGTTAGATACTGTAATTTTGACTTGACCAATTTATTTAGGAATTTTATTTTTAAACAAATTAGCTCCCACTATTTTCTCGGATCCCTACACTCCCTCTGTAGAGATGCGAAAAATCTCCACGATTAATGATTTCTAGTGGGTGGTGCGGTCTCACCAACTGACTCATCACCTCACCTAACAGTTATTGGTGATGGGTTAGCCAATGAGTGAACAACTCTTGTTCAATGATTCTCTAATCATGGTGCACCCAAACTTGGTCTCTAATTCATGAATCTCACCGTATCCGAAATATTGATCCACTCCTTAGTTAAGTCAGACCCACCATTTGCATAGACTGGGTTCCTAATTGAGTCTCTCACCGTATCCAAAATATTGAGCCCAACTCATCCTCCAGCCCATAGCATCCAATGCCTAATAGACATGGTTGCATCTTCCCGGTGCAACTGAGCCACTGTATCCAGCCGAGAACAATCAACCCCGGGAAGGGCCCGCACATCTACAATGGTGGAAGACCTCAGACTTAATCTTTTCTTAGGGAGAATTGATTCAGGTCTCATTAAACTAGACTTGGCTTAGTCATAACAATTATGACTAACCTAGTGGCATGGGTTAGCTCGGATTATTGACCACCTCAGATCAGAACTGTGTCAACAGATATGGCCAGGTAAGTGAGACCGGTGGAAGGAATATGCCATTAACTCGTACAAGAACGCATTCAGGTCGAGTAGCTTCCAATTAAAAACCAGTCGGTCGTATGTGCCAAACTTACCTTAGACACCAAATTGTTGAGTCCAGAACCAATTGGGTTAGCCTACAATCCAGACTCTAACCTCTGAGCCTAATTAGGTCTTGCTTGATCGTGACTCGATCTTGACCCAGACTTAATCCTATTAGGCTGGTCAATTTAAGCATTGTTGATCCCATCTAACCAACTCTTGATTCGGTTTGATCAACCGCTTAGACCTAATTGAGCTACCCAAGCCCGAACCCAGTATTATGAATATGTCTTAGATCTGAAAATTCTCAATTTTAGACCTAATTAATATTCCATAAACTTAATTCTTAATTAAGTAGGGTTCATAAACAAAATATGCACAATAAATCCTAGGGTTTCAGGATCTAGGGTTTTGCAGAAAGTAAGTTTTGGGTTTCTGATTAAGGACGAACACGCAGCACCCCTACACATCATAAGAACACCCCATCGAATGGAAGAGAGGGCCTTTAAACCCTTCTTCGTTCTTATGACCGGACGGCCAAGAGGAACGCCTTAATCAGGAACATTCAATACTACAAAACAGTATCAGATCTATATCATATATCTCATATACAAAGTAGATCTAATCATGGCATATTTTGCATACATCTCATGTATCGAATCATGCATATTTTCAGATCTAAATTATCTCATAATAATCTAAAAAATTAGATTTAAATTGATCTTAATCAAAATAAATTCTAATCTAGACAACTTATGTAGAACTATTCTACAACTAGTCTAGACATGCATCAATCATATCTCATATGATGTTTAAAATTAAATAATTTTTATTTGCTATTTTTTAGATGTTATTATAACCATTATAATATCAAAAAATAGTAAATAAATGGATCTAAAATATAGGTTAATCAGATTAAATTGAAAAACATGCAAGACTATTCTATAGAACTATTCTATTCTAGAACTAGTCATGCATATCTTCTAATCTTAGATCCTAATCATTTAATTTTAATTTTTTCTGATTTCAGATCTGATCACATCTCATGTGACATCTAAAATCAATTATTTTTTAATTAAAATAAATTTAAAATTAGATCTAAATATTTTTAGAACCATGGCTCTGATACCAGTTGAAGGAAAATCCTGATTTTCCGGTCCAGGTTCGTTCAGATCTGATCAGATCAAGAGATATATTTCAAAAATTTTTCTCTTTGATCTATATCAGATCTGGATATTTTAGATCTAATTCTTATTATTTTAATAAATAAAATAAATAAGAATAAATTAAATCAAATTTAATTTACCTGATTTGGGTAATCCTATTACCCTGTTGATGATCCTGTATGCAGCGGAAGGTTCTGGATCTAGCCACGCAAGCGCCTGGCCTCTACCGGTATCCACTCAGGCTTGGATCTAGGAGATCCTCTTCTTCTCTATCACATCTCCAAAAATTAGATCTGGATCTGATCTGGAGGATCTTCAAAACTCCTTTTGAAGATCAGCAGTCGTCCTTTGCAGCAGCGCAGCCTTCTTGCTTTTGATCGCCTTTCTTTGATCTGGAATCGCACCAACCAAAAATCCAAAACTCCTTTTGGACGTGGAGAGCAGAGGGGAGAAGGTGGTTTGGCATGGAGGAAGGAGGGGAGAGGCAGCCTTGGGGCATGGGAAACTTTGATTCTCAATCATATCATTTACAATCTGAGTTGGGCACAGGGTCTTATTTATAGACTAACTGTGATCCAACTCCTCTTCTTCCCAACCAATCACAACCCTTTGTGAAATCAGATCTAAATCTGATTGGTGGGAATAGAGTCCCCTGGATTCCTCCTTAGAGGGTGCCTAAGACCAGTCAAAGTTGGTTCTTAGAAGAACTCTAATTGGAATCCAAAAGGGAGATGGAGTCCTTGTCCAACAAGGACTCCTAGGCGCCTCCAACTTGGGCACACGCCTAGGGTGGCGTGCGCCCTCCTCCTTGCCAGGTTCTGGCAGGGGGACAGGCCCCCACCAGCTCTCCAATAGGTGCATGACATGTGGTCAAAAGTCAAAGTGTCAATGGTCAACGTTTGACCAGTCAAAGGTAGACTTTTGACCAAAGTCAAAGAACAAGAAATGGCAGGTGACCAAAAATGGCAGGTAATGTCTTACAAAATAAGACAACCTTTTCTGACTTGGACAACCTCCAGTCAGACCATATGAAGGCCTCTGATTGAGCACAAACTCCTTTGGCTCAGACAGGACAACTTATTTATGATAGCAAAAGAAGAACGTTAGGTTCAATCGAGTGCTAGCACGATTTCCTTGAACCTAATTGAATCTCATTCAGATCAATTGAACTGGATCAGTTCAATTGATGATCACCAGATTCAAACCCTTGTTTGTGTGACCCAGTTAGGTTCAGTTCTGTATGGTAATGGGATATGTCATGATCTCTATCATCGACATCATCGAAACTCCTTTCGATGGATCAGAACTCTTCTGATTCGAACAGCTAGAATGATCGATCATCTAAATCATTCTAATTGCTCCCAAAATCCACCAGTGACACCTAGCAGTATATGGTGGCAACCCATCAGAGCTGAATGCGAACCTCTTGGTGCAGCTACCTGTGTGATTAAGTTCTTCTATCTTGAGCCCCGATCAGATTAGGGTTAAGGTGAAACTCGTCAAACCCTAGTCTCTGTCATATGATGTAATCATTCGATTCGAGTCCAATGTGAAAATCTAAATAGAAACTCTTTCTATTATTTCACTCTGCCATGGCCATGGGCTTCTGGACTTGATTCTCATGATTATCATAGGGCTGCTCCTCTACCACCGAGGTAGATAGATTCCATCTTGATGCCATCCAGTTCCTACAATGAACATGCTATAGCCAACATACACCTCAGGGTTCCATATGGCTAGGAGACCGAGTAATGGTGTAGTCAAACTATAACACCCTCAAGGTGAACTGCCGATGCACCTCAGGTCAAAGAACCAGACACACTACTGCAGCATCGAGTCAGTCATTGACGAGAAGGTAGACTCCCTAATGACTACTCGAGGTGGTCACGCTCAGTGCCCTCGTTCTCTAACGAGTACCTGTACTCTCGCTCCGGTGTCTCCACACCGTAGACTCAAGACTCATCTACTAAAGAGAAGCGATTGTACACCAACCTTCCGGATCAATCACCATCCTCGTGATGATCCTATGGTCGGAGCAATTTATGAGTTAATAATGATTATTCATGTCTTAAATTTTCAACTCTTGAAAATATGAATTATCATTACCATTAACTCAAAGGATGTATCACAGACACTAAATACACATATGTGATAGAAAATAACCCATTTATTGATTTTAGTCAAAATTATAATTTTGCCCCTAGAAGTGTATTACAAGTGTCAGCCAATTCTGGCTTCTAGGGCACATATATCTAACAGTAGGATTAATTTTCTTAGAACTTTAGTATTCTAGTAATCCATATTTGTTTCTTAACAGTCATAGGATTATCCTGATATATACTTGCTTAAGATGCTAGGATTCCTTTCCACAGCTTTAGTGATCCATTAATCTATTTTTGACATCTATATAGGATATAGCTCTTATACATTTTGCATGCTTTCATGATTTTATCTTTGTAATCATCATTGGGTAATCAATAAAATTTCATCTTTTGCGAAAGTTCAATATGTTTAATATTATTTGTTTGACTCAATATGTGCTTTGCTTGCAAAACAAAGGAAGAGAAATGATTATTTATTTAAATTAATTAAATATGAATGATTTGAAAGAAATGAGTAGAGAATTAAGAAAAGTTAATTTTTCAACATAGGAGGAGAGTTAAGAAAGTCAAGTTTTCCAGCATTTATTATAAAAAATAAAAAAAATAAAAAAAAAATTAAACTGAATAAGAGAAAATATTAATGAAATATTAAAAGTATAATTATTTTGATCTATTTATGCACTCGTGTTATTCTAGTTATATAATTTACTTTTGAGAAATTATTTCTAATTTACTTTTTATTCAATCATACTTTGCAAGGTTTGATCCTATCATGATTTTTAATAATTAATTGGTATCAAACTTATTCTTGAAAAATATTTTACTCCAAATAAAAATTCTAGATAAATAATTTTTGAATCTCATAAAAATTATTAATAGGCATTTATTTGTTGCTTGACTTGTTGGTTTACTTATACTTGTGCTTTCATGTGATTTTGTTTATTCATGTTTTACATTGGTATCAAAAAATTCATCTTTAAGTGAAGTTTCATAATTGATATTAAACTAATTTTTTTGTCTTACACTTCAATGCTTTATCTTTTAGCAAAAATAAAAGAATATCTTTATCCCAAATCTAATTTTGTAAAGCTGTATTCTTGATGCTACATCATTTAAGACAAATCCAAAATGTTCATACCTTTTCTAAACTTAATTACCTAGTATTTCATAAAAAAAGGGATGAAATGATCTTTCAAAGAATAACAAAATTTTTTTTTATAATTTATCTTGGATGATTTATTGATATCAATTCAAAATCATTTATCATAACTTAAAATTATCAAAATGATTTGAATTTTAGATCAAGTCATACTAAGAAAAATCTTTGGATAAGTTATTATTTGATTTTATTTTTAAAGCTATAAAAAAAATAAAAAAAGATTAAATGGTATCATTCTTGTCTTGAACTTTATTATAATTTTTTTGATAAAAGAAAAAAATGTTTTATCTTAAATCTGATTTTGCATAGCTTATATAATGTCATTTGAGATAAAATCAAGAATTTCATATCTTTTCGAACTTGATTAAATGATATTTCTTAAGAAAAGAAAAATCTAAGTTTAAACAAAATATCTCTCTATGATTTATTTTGCACAATTGATTGATATCATTTGAAATTAACTTATCAAAATAATTTGATCTGAATTTAATTAATTCATTTTTTTATCAAAAACTTCAATAATTGATATCACAGTGATCATTATTATCTTGTGTTCTATTGATTTATCTTTTGACAAAAGAATTGTTGCTTTGTCTCAAATATAAATTTTCATAGCATGATTTCAGATTTTTAATGAATTGTTATCATTATAAACATCTTTTGAAGTAAATAACAAGTAAATAAAAAAAGTTTCTACATGAGTGAATGCTATGTTTATTTGAATTGAATGCATATTTTAATACTTAATTCACTCGATTGATGCTTGTTTTCTTAAAATTTTATTTATTTTTAAAATAGCTTTGTTTGTAAAAGTAAGGAGGAGAAAACACCAAAGAGAAAATGATTACTAACTTGGTATCAATCAAATTTGAAAATCTAAACTTAAAAATTAAAATTATATTAATTAAGATTAATGTGGTATCAATTAATTATGCTTAACTTAAAAGAAAAAGGGGGAGTAATAAAAATTATAAAGCTTAAGCATGCAAATTTTGAAAAGGAAAAGTGGAAGATAATGCTAAAGAATCAATATATATATCATTTTAGTAATCTAAATTTAAAATATGCTTATTTTGAAATACAAACTGCAAAGTCGAAGATCTCATTCATTTTAGACGAGACGAGGAGAGATGCCCTGACAATGGCCCATTTGTGCCCCTATTGCCATGATAGGGACAGGAGGAGAACCTCGCCCTAACATGAGCAAGTTGAAGACCTCTGCCTATTTAAGATAGGAGAAGAAAAGAGGCCCTGACAATGGTCCTAATGTATCGCTACAACTCGTTAGGAACAGGAGGAGAAACTCATCCTAACTTGAGCAAAGTCGAAGGCCTCATTCATTTTAGACGAGGTGAGGAGAGAGGCACACTAATGTGCCCCTACAGTCCATTAGGAATAGGAGGAGAACCTCATCCTAATGTGAGCAAAGTCGAAGGTCTCGTTTATTTTAGATGAGGTGAGAAGAGAGGCTCCAACAATGGCCCTAATATGCCCTTATAGCTCGTTAGCAACAGAAGGAGAACCTCATCCTAACGTGAGCAAAGTTGAAGACCTTGTTCATTTTAGACGAGATGAGAGAAGAGGCCCTGACAATGGCCCAAATGTGCCCCTACAGCCTGTTAGGAATGGGAGAAGAACCTCATCCTAACATGAACGAAAGTTAGAACCTCGTAGACCAAAGATGTGGAGAAAGAAGAAGCTCGGTGGAGAATCCTAACATATATTTTTCGATGATAACCTGACTACGTCAAATGCGAAAGGTAGAACCTTATCTTGGTTTGCAAGAGAGGTCCTAGTTCAACATCCATAATGGGCCCAACATCCATAATGAGCTTGGCATCCACAATAAGCAACAAGCATGGGAACCCAGGACCAAACTTCGGCCGTTGCATTTTTTCCTTCTTTCTATTGAATTTCAAACTCAGGAGTAGAGGGACTATTGTTGGAGATAAACTCCGCTCCTACCGAAGTCCAGTTTGATGCTTAGCCTAATATAACTGATAATCATGAATGAGCTTCGATCTAGAATTCTCTTCCAGCGATCGAATCCCTCCCAGACTCCTCCAGCGGTCGAACCCCTCCCATTCTCCTCCAGCGGTCGAACCCCTTTTGAACTCCTTCCAGACTCCTTCAACAACCGAACTCCTCCAGCAGCCAAACCCCACCTGGACTCCTCCAGTGGCTGAACCCCTCTCGGACTCCTCCAGTGGTTGAACCCCTTTCAAACTCCTTCTAGACTCCTTCAGCAGCCGAACTCCTCCAACAGTCGAACCCCTCCAGACTCCTCCAGTGGTTGAACCCCTTTTGGACTCCTTCAACAGTCGAACTCCTCCATTGATCAAATCCCTTTCGGACTCCTCCAATGGTCGAACTTCTTTCGAACTCCTCCAGCAATCGAATTTCTTTCGATCTCTTTCAGCAATCGAACTTCTTCATTTGTCGAACTTCATACAAACTTCTCCTTCAGCCAAATTCCTCCTAGACTTCTCCTTCAGCCAAACTTTTCCATCAGTCGGGCTCCTTTTAGACTTCTCCATCAGTCAAACTTCATTTAGATTCCTCTAGTGGATTACTTTCATATTTCAACTAGCATTCCTCTTGGATGATCCACTCTAGCCATATTTTCTTTAGGAGTCCAAACTCCTTTGAAATTAATGTATGTCAAAACTCTTCACCAACCAACACCTGCTTCCTCCAAACATCGACTATTAAATCTCAACGAACGGGCACATCAGGACAACAGACACCTCTCTCCAAAAAAAACTCCACGTGGCCTTAAGTGGTCTATTATCGTACAATTATGACTGTCACTATCAATCTACTACAGGCGGCACCTCTCTCCGTAACAAATCTCATTGGCCTCGAGCGGCCCACTATCGGACGATTACGACTGTCACTATCAGTCTGCTATAGATGGCACCTTTCTCTATTACATACCCCACGTGGCCCCAAACGGCCCACTATCAGATGGCTATGGCTATCACTATCAGTCTGCTACAGGCTCTGTCTATAAAAAGGGACCCTTTAGATACGTTTTCTCTAAGCTCTCTTCTCCTTCCCTAAAACTCTGCTGAATTTTTTTCTGAGCACTCCACTTTTGTTGGCTAGAAGAGCTTACTTGATCATTAGAGGATCTTGCTGGAGCCACCACCACTGACTCCGGATGAGACTTTATTTTGTAGGTCACCGACGGTGACCTCTTCTTCCTCAACTCCAGCTCAATCTGACATCAACCAAATTCTGCACCAACAATGGTAATTACAATTCATATTTTCAAGAGTTAAAAATTTAAGATAAATTTTCATAATTAACTCATAAACTGCTGCCGACTGTAGGATCATCACAATGATGGTGATTGATCCAAAAGATTGGTGTATGATCATTTTCTTAGGATAGGTGTGTCTTAAGTCTACGATGTAGAGATAGCAGAGTGAGAGTACAGATACTCATTAGAGAATGAGAGCACTGAGCATGACCACCTCGAGCAGTCATAAGGAAGTCTACCTTCTTATCGATGACTGACTCGAAGTAGTAGTGGTGTGTATGGTTCTTTGACCTAAGATGCATCGACAGCTCACCTTGAGGGTGTTATAGTTTGATTACACCATAACTCGATCACCTAGCTATTCGAAATCCTCAGGTGCATGTTGGCTATAGCATGTTCATTGTAGGAAATGGATTGCACTAATAGAGAATTTATCTACCTCCGTAGATGAGGAGTAGCCCTATGATAATCATAAGATTGAGCACATAAGCCCATGGCCATGGTAGAGTGAAGATGATCAAAAAAGTTTTTATTAGGATTTCATATTAGAGTTGAATCAAATGATTAATTCATATGACTGATATTGGATTTGATGTGTTCACCTTAATCCTAATCCAGTTGGAACTCAAGATAGAAGAATCCAATCACACAGGTAGCTGCACTGAGAGGTTCATTTTCAGTTCTAATCGATTGCCACCATATACTGTTAGGTGTCACTGATGGATTTTAAGAGCAATTAGAATGATTTAGATGATCGATCATTCTAATTATATGAATTAGAAAAGTTTTGATCAATCGAATGATATTTTGTTGATGTCGATGATAGAGATCATGACATATCTCATTACCATATGGAATTGAATCTAACTGGGTCACACAAATAAGGATTTAGGTTTGGATGACATCGATTGGACTAATCCAGTTCAATTGATTTGGATTAGATCCGATTAGGTTCAAGGAAATCATGCTAGCACATGATTGATCCTAAAATTCTCTTTTTGTAATCATTTATGTTCGTCTCACCTGAGCCAAATTTATTTGGGGTCACTCAGGAATCTTGTCTTAGTCTGATCGAAGCTTGTCCAGATTGAAAAAGGGTTGTCTTAATTTATTAGATAAATTTAAAATAATATCTGCTAATTTGTATCACCTGCTAATTCCTATTTTTGGACATTGATCAACTGTTGACCCTGGACACTTGGACATGGGGCCATGTGTCATGCACCTATAGGAGAGCATCTGGGGCTCTTGTCTCCCTGCTAAAAGATGTAAGAGAGAGGGCGCATGACAAAGATGCAAGAGAGAGGGTGCATGCCTAGGGTGTCATGCGCCTATAGGAGAGCATCTGGGGCTCTTGTCCTCCTGCTAAAAATGCAAGAGAGAGGATGCACGCCACCCTAGGTGTGCACCCTATGTGGATAAGAGATGGAGTCCCATACAGATGGGACTCCAGGGTGTTTTGATAGGTTTAAACACTTAGGCACCAAAGAGTTTGGGTTTATCTAGTTTAGGCACCATCTGTGTGGATTTCAGATAAGCTCTCATCTGATTGGGTTAGATGACATCATCCCACTAATCAGATTTAGATCTAATTAAATGAAGGCCTCTGATTGATCGGGATGATGTAACACTGCATGGCACAGCAAAATCTATTTAAACCCTATCTGCGCCTAGGGTTTATGTGCTTCTCCCTTTAACCATGCCGCAAGGCTGCCCACCTATATTCCACACCACCTTCTGATCCTCTCTCTCTCCTCTCCATGCCTAAAGGAGTTGGGCATGGGTTGAAGTGCAATTCAAGAAAGAAAGGTGCCCAGATCAGGATGAAGATAGCATTGCTGAAAGAGACGACCGCTGCCTTTTCGAAAGAAGTTTTGAAGAACTTTAAGATCAGATCTAGATCTAATTTTTGAAGAGTAGATTTAAAAAGAGAAGACCTCCAGATGCTGTTTGAGTGGATATTGGTAGAGGCCAAGTGCTTGCATGGCTCTTTTTAGAACCTCAGGATAGATCAGAATCATCATAGAGTAATCTGATTATCCAAAAACATGGTATGAAATTAAATTAGATTTAATTTTACTTTATTCTTAATATCAGATCTTAAAGTATCATATCTAAGATGACTCATATCTAATTATGATGTTAGAAAAAAATTTTTAAAATATTTCTTTAGATCTAATCAGTTCTGAACAATCCTATATCGAAAAATAGGATTTTTCCTTCAATTGGTTTCAGAGCTGCATTGGCAGTTCTTCATACCTATCTTAGATCTAATTTTATTATTATTTATAATTTGATATTAAAAAATTTTAGATGTCACATCAGATGTTATTAGATCTAAAATTAGAAAATTAAAAATTAAATCATTTAGATCTAATATGTATCAGATGCATGACTAGACTAGGTATAGAATAGTTCTATATATAGTCTAGTATGATCATGTATTGAATTTGATTAAATATAATTTTAGGTATATTTAATTTTTATTTCTCTAATATTATATTATTGTAATCAGATCTAAAATAAAAAATAAAGTTTTTAATTTTTTATTATTCATATGAGATATGAAAGATGCATGCTTCGATTAGTCATAAAATAGTTCTATGAGATGTCTAGAATAGTTTCATATTTGATATGATCAAATTTAAAATTTTATTTTTTAGATTTAATATGTGATATTTTATATCTGAAAGTATGCATATTGATTTAGTTATGATACATGACATGTATGCAAGACATGTATTAGTTAGATCTTTTTATATATGATATATGATCTGACAAGTTTTGTAGTAGAAAATTATATTTCTGATTAAGGCATTCCCCATGGCCATCCTATCATAAGAACCAAGTAGGGCTTAAAGGCCCTCTCCTCTCATTTGATGGGATATTCTTATGATGTATAGGGGTGCTGCGCATTCATCCTTAATAAAAAATCAGAACTTATTTTTTTGCAAAATCCTAGATTCTAAAATCCTAGAATTTTTGTTATATGTTTTGTTCATAAATCTAAAACTTAATTAAGAATTAAGATTATAAAATTAATTAAATCTAAAAATTATAAATTTTTAGATCTAAGACATATTCATAAAATTGGGTTTGGGCTTGGGTAGCTCAATTAGGTCTAGCGATTGATCGAACCAAATCAAGAATTGGTAAGATGGGATAAAAAAAGCTTAGATCTTGACCAGCCTAATAGGATTAAGTTTGGATTAAGATTGAATCACATTGAAATGTGACTCAATCAAGTCAAGACCTAATATGGCTTCATGGTTCAAGCCTGGATTGTAGGCTAACCTAATTGATTCTGATTCGATAATTTGGTGTCTAAGGTAAGTCTAGCAGATACAACTGACTAATTTTTAATTGGAAGCTACTCGACCTGAATGTATTCTTATCAAGTTAATGGCATATCCCTTCTATCGATCTCACTTACCTGGCCATTTGTGTTGATCTAGTTCTGATTTGAGGTGGCTAACAATTCAAGCCAACCTATGCCACTAGGTTAGTCATAATTGTTATGACTAAGTTAAGTCAAGTTTAAAAAGATCTATATTAAATCTTCCTAAGAAAATATTAAGTCTATTGTCATCCATCATTGTAGATGTGCGGGATCTTCTTGGGGTTGATTGTTCTCAGCTGGATACAATGGTTTAGTTATTAGGAATATGTCCCAAAGCCAATCATTAGTCTGTTGATGATTGGACTATATATTTATAATTATATATGAATTATAAATTAATAAAAGTTATTTTGATATTTTTCATCATAAATTTTGTTGTCTTCTAATGAACTCTTGTGTTGTGATGAAGTTCTTAGGACTATCCAGATTCGACAAAGGAGAATTTATCATTTAGTCCTTAAATTGTTCACGATCAAAAGATACATTGTTACTTAGGATGATAATGTTTATCGAGTATAGGACATTGTGTGCCATATATGTTGGTTGTCCTTATAACCAAGGAGTGTTGAGACACTGGTATAGCATGCAAATGAGATGTATGGATACATCTACACTGAACATGACCAACTTCAGTGCTTTTCTGCTGTCAAGATTTGCTCTGATGGAATATGGATATAATTGTCCCTCCGACTTGAGATCACCATGGTGACTTTAAAGCAACTTATTGTGCTTTGTTGTCAGACTACCTAAATTTTTAATTCAGTGATGGAAGGTTTTTGGACACAGTTAAGTACTTGAGGAGTTGGTGTATGTATCAAGATGGGATTGACCACTCATGGTTTCAGGAGCTATGTTCAATAGTATTTTAATTTATCAAAGCCTTAACTAGGATAGTCCTTGTGAGAAGTCATAGGACTAATTTCTTTGAGACATGATTTGGATGTATCTTCTAGGATTGATAGTCATATCCTAAAGTCATCATGTGCATAAAGGTCAAAGGGATGAATTATATGGTAACCATATTCACGTAGGTTCTGAATGTTGCAGAATGTTGCAGTTGTGACTATTCGATCTATCCAGATGTGGGGTATTATTGCTAGATGGTCACTTTGATTAGTACAGAAATTGATTTCTATGCTATTGGCTTAGGTTCGGACCTATGGAGTCACATATATTAGAGGTTCTTACCTGATCTGATGGCTGATGAAGTATCCCACACGACTGGGACTCTATGGTCAAGAGTCCCACTAGATTGAGACTCTTCAACTATGAGTCCTACTGGGTTAGGACACTGAGTCTCAATATCTAGGAGTTTGTGGTCAAGAGTCCCACTGAATTGAAATTTTTTGACCAAGAGTCCTACTACTTTGAAACTCTGAGTCCTACTTATCTGGGACACTATGATTGAGGGTTATGACTCTACAATCATGAGCTCCATTTATTTCAGACATCGGGATCAAGAGTCCCACTGGTTTGGGACTCTTCGATCAAGAATTTCATTTTGATGGGACTCTATTGTCTGGACACCCACTGGATTTGGACTCTAAATTTATGAGAGATTTTATTAGTGATTTGATCATAAATTAACTTAATTTGATTGAATAATTATTTTTAGATTAAGTCTAATTGAATTAGATTTTGTTGGGTTTGATCCGATTAGGTTATGAGATGACCTAATCACCGAGGAAGTATGATCCCTAATTTGATCAGGAGTTGGGCTTAATTAATTTTTAATTTTATTAGAATTTAACTAAGCATAATTGAGCCTAAATTAGTTGGATTTAAATCTAATTGGTCCTAACTAATTTGGATTGGGTTGGTTCAGTTGGATGAGAGGTTTTAAGATTGGTTTGACCTAGTCTTGACATGTGCTACATCATCCTTGTTTGTGCCATTCTATTCTCCATGAGAAAAGATTTCTCATGAATGTTTTCCCATGAAAAGAGGGCTCACACCCCTCCTTTGCACGTCCTAGAGAGATAAGGTAGGATTAGTTTTCATTCAATTCCAAATAGAGTTTGAATTTGAATGAAACAACTCCATTATCTTACTTTTTCTCCATGCCACCTTGACTTGTGCACCCTCTATAAAATTCCTGGAATTTTTTCTGAGTGTAAGATTTTTTGGGACTCTTCTTCATTGGTACATAAGCCCTTTCATATCCTGAAAAAAATAAGAAAAAAATTTGAGAAGAAAAATTCAGCAAAAAAACTTGGTGCTAGGGTTTGAGTGCTGCGCAGCCCTAGTTCATGATCTAGCATTCCTATTTTGATTTTGTAAGATTTGAGAGTTAGATCTTTACAAGATTTTGTGGAGTGCTTTCTCATCCTCTCTTCTACCCTTGCTAATAATCTGAAGCATCCAAAGTTACGATGTAGGGTGATCGAAATAATTCGATCAGATCTAGCCATCAGGAGCATTCTTTATCGAATTAGCACTCGGGAGGAGCTGATCAAGATCAGAAGCCTCGTGTGGATAATCCGTGGAGGCCAGATATTTGTGTTGCTATGTCATGACCAATGGACCTCCTAGATGATGATTAGATCATGGAGATCGACTACCCATGCAAGCTATTATGTTCTGAACACGTTGATGTAGTAAACTGTAACTGCATAGTTTTTCTTTTCAAATCTATATAAATGCATGCATATTATGTTTAGATCATTTTATGTAGAATTTATTAATCTGACATGATTAATAATTAATTAATTAGATTAATTAATTTTTATTATAATTTTTGCTATTTTTAAAAAAGTTTTCAAAAAAAGTACTGCAAACTCTGCACTGTTCCCTTCAAATGGTATCAGAGCATTGGTTTGCTAAACATGATATGCTTGCATGTTTAGATTGATAATTTAGATTTAATCTAAATATTAATGTAATAATCTAATTAATTAGATCTAAAAATTAAATCCAAGATCGCAAGGACTGAAGGTTGTCCTGCTGTAGGGTTTACCCCCTACAGTGAAAAGATTATCGAAATACGTTATTGATCTAAATTGTTCATCATAAAATCTTAGATTTGATCTAATATTTTTTTGATCTTATTAGATTAGGCTTTAATCTGATTCATGATCATGAATGCATGTTTATACAGAAACTAAAGTTTGATTCATGATTTAGTATTATGTAGTGTATATAGTTTCAGATTAGACCCTACAACAAGTATTGTTTGTAAATTGAGTTGATTCAATTTTAAAATGAGTCACTCAATTGGTGAACAATACTAAGTTGTAAAGAATCTTTCAAAATTTTTAAAAAATATTTTTGAAATGCCGAACTCTAACCATCAGCCCATAAACTTAATTAAAATTAAGTGAAATGAATTAGGGTCTAGAATTATGAATTAAAGATCCTAAGTCATTAGTCATAAAACATGGGTTATTAGTGTTAGATGTGTGCCCTAGAAGCTAAATTGGGTTTCACTTATAATACACTTCTAAGGATAATTTTATAATTTTGACTATAAATTAATAAATAGATTATTTTTCTATCACAGTATGTATTTAAAAGTGTCTGTGATACATCCTTTGAGTTAATGAAAATAACAATTCATATTTTCAAGAGTTGAAAATTTAAGATATGAATTTTCATAATTAACTCATAAAATGCTTCCAATCGTAGGATCATTATGAGGATGGTTATCGATCCGAAAGGTTGGTGTACGATAAGAAAGTCTACCTTCTTGTCGATGACTAACTCAATGCTATAGTGGTGTGTATGGTTCTTTAACCTGAGGTGCATCGATAGTTCACCTTGAGGGTGTTATAGTTTGACTATACCATAACTCAGTCTCCTAGCGATTTGGAATCCTGAGGTGTACGTTGGCTATAGCATGTTCATTGTAGGAATTGAATTGCACCAATAAGAAGATCTATCTATCTTAGTAGATGTAGAGTAGCCCTATGATAATCATGAGATTGAGTCCTTAAGCCTATGGCCATGGTAAAGTGAAGATGATAGAAAGAGTTTCTATTAGGATTTTACATTGGACTCGAATTGAATGATTAATTCATATGACGAACATTGGGTTTGATGAGTTCACCTTAATCCTAATCCTATCGGAGCTCAAGATAGAAGAACCCAATCATACAGGTAACTGCACTGAGAGATTCACTTTCTGTTTTGATAGGTTGCCACCATATACTGCTAGGTATCATTGGTAGATTTTGAAAGTAATTAGAATGATTTTGATGATCAATCATTCTAATTGTATGAATCAGAAAAGTTTTGATACATCGAAAGGTTTTTCAATGATGGAGATCATGACATATCTCATTACCATATAGAACTAAATCTAACTGGGTCACACAAATAAGGGTTTAGGTCTAGATGTCATGAATTGAGCTAACCCAGTTTGATTAATTTGGATTAGATCCAATCAGGTTCAAGAAAATCATGCTAGCACACGATTCAGAAAGACTTTCTCCTTTTGAAATCTTTCTAATTCATCACAACCAAGTCAAATTTGATTTGACACATTCTTATATTTTGAATGAATTTATTTTTATTTGACTAGAATAAGTTTAGATCAGATTAATTATATAAATTAAATCCATTAATAGTCAAATTGGAGTAGGGTCAAAAGTTGACCTATTTGAGAGAATTGAGGGTCACCTGATCAAATGCTTCTATAAAATTCTATTGAAATTATTTTGATCAAATTTTTAGATATGCGATAAAGCATGAATTATACATTGGGTGTACCAAATTTTGTGATTTTTGTTGATGTTTAGACTATGTTATGATAGTGTTTGATTTGGATCAAACTCTTAAGGGAAGAGTCCTAGGCTTAGTGGACTCTTCCTTATCTACTCATGCTACCACCTTCCAGATCAATTTTTGAGGTCAAAATCAGATGAGATCTTGAAACTTTCATGGAGATCAAGTCTAGGAGTTTGAATGGTCAGATAAATGAGGATTTTGGTCAAAGAGGGACTCTAATTTGGCGCTATGCTTTTGTATAAGAACCCTTGCGCTAAGGCTCTTCACATAGAAATATTTTTCATACCCAAAGGCTACCATTCTAGATAACCCATGCCCTTTCTATCCTCTCTCTCCCTCTCTTCTATATGCCGATAAAGTTAGGCATAAATCTGAGAAGAAGATCTAATCAAATTTGTGAAGAGTTCAGCATCTACACAACGATGTTCGTGAGACGGACATGCTGCCTTCAAAAATTTTTTGAAGGATATTCAGATTAGATTCAGATCTAATCATTTAAAAAAAATATTTATGAGAAGAAGACATTTATATCCTTCCTGAGTGGATACTAGTAGAGGCCAGGTGCATGCATGGCTCCTTCTGGAACCTTAGAAAACATCAAGATCATCGTAGGGTAATTGGATTACCCAAATAAGGTATGATATTAAATTTAATTTAATTTTTATTTTAATTTTTAATATTAGATCATCATGATTAAATCTAAGAACTCTTAGATTAGATCAGATCATTTAAAAATTTTGAAAAAAAATCCATCTTAGATCTGATCAGATCTGCATGATCCTACGGTGGAAAATAGGATTTTTCTTCAACTGATATCAGAGCTGCATTAGCAGTTCTTCAAAACTACCTTAGATCTGATTTTATTTTTATTAATGATTTGATATGAAAAGATTTCAAATGTCACATCAGATTTGATTAGATTTAAAATTTAAAAAATTAAAAGTTAAATAATTTAGATCTAATATGTATGAGATGCATGACCGGACTAGGTATAGAATAGTTCTATGTGTAGTCTAGTATGATCACATATTTATTTTGATTAAATATGATTTTAGATCTATTTAATTTTTATTTTTTTAATGTAATAATTTCTATAACAAGATCTAAAACTAAAAAATAAAGTTTTTAATTTTTGATTTATTCATATGAGATATGAAAGATGCATGCTTAGACTAGTCATAGAATAGTTCTATAAGATGTCTAGAATAGTTTTATTTTTGATTTGATCAAATTTAAAATTTTATTTTTTAGATTTAATATGTCATATTTCAGATCTGAAAGTATGCATATTGATGATACATGAGATGTATGCAAGATATGTATTAGTTAGATCATTTTATATGTGATATATGATCTAACTAGTTTTGTAGTAAAATATTATATTTTTGATTAAGGAGTTCCCCATGGCTGTCCGATCATAAGAATAAAATAGGGCTTAAAGATCCTTTCCTTCTATTCGATGGGATCTTCTTATGGCGTGTAGGGGTGCTGCGCATTCGTCCTTAATAAAAAATCAGAACTTATTTTTCTGCAAAATCCCAGATCCTGAAATCCTATGATTTTTATTACATGTTTTATTCATGAACCCAAAACTTAATTAAGAATTAAGATTATGAAATTAATTAGGTCTAAGAATTATGAATTTTAGATCTAAGACATATTCATAAAATTGGGTTCGGGCTTGGGTAGCTCAATTAGGTCTAGTGGTTGGTCAAACCAAATCCAAAGTTAGTTAGGTGGGATCAAAGAAAGCTTAGATTTGATTAGCCTAATAGGATTAAGTCTGGGTCAAGATTGAATCACATTGAGATGTGACTCGATCAAATCAAGATCAAATTTGGCTCCATGGTTCGAGCCTGGATTGTAGGCTAATCTAATTGATTCTGATTCGATAATTTGGTGTCTAAGATAACTTTGGCAGATATGATTGACTCATTTTTAATTGGGAGCTACTCAACCTAAATGCGTTCTTATTGAGTTAATGGCATATCCTTTCCATCGATGTCACTTACCTATCCATTTGTATCGACCCACTTTTGATTTGAGGTGGCTAATAATTCAAGCCAACCTATGCCACTAGGTTAGTCATAATTATTATAACTAAGTCAAGTCAAATTTAAAGAGTCCTAAATTAAATCTTCCTAAGAAAATATTAAGTCTACGATCTTCCACCATTGTAGATGTGCGGGCCCTTCTCGAGCTTGATTATTCTTGGCTGGATACAGTGGTTCAATTGCACCGAAAAGATGCAACCATATCTATTAGGCATTGGATGCTACGGGTTGATGGGTTGCGCTCAATATTTTGGATATGGTAAGGGACCCGATCAAGAATCCAATCTATGCAAATGGTGGGTCTTACTTAACTAAGAAGTGGATTAATATTTTGAACATGATGAGATTCATGAATTATAGATGAGGTTAGGATGCACTATTATTAGAGAATCATTGGATAAGAGTTGTCCACTCATCTGTTGACCCATCACCAATAACTATTAGGTGAGATGATGAGTCAGTTGGTAGAACCGCATCATCCACTAGAAATCAATAATTATAGAGATTTTTATATCTCTGCCAAGAGAGTGTAAGGATCCGAGTAAATAGTGAGACCCTAATTTATTTAAAAATAAAATTTATAAATAAATTGATTAAGTTTAATTACAAAATCTAACTAAAAATTTTGAGTCTCTACAAGAAAATATCTGCATCCAACCCACTGGCCCATATCCTGAACACCCATAGACTGACCAGACCTAACTACAAGGGTGGGCTCTGAAACTTCAAAATTATTTTGAATTTTGAAAAGTTGACTCATGTGTTGGAACAGGATCCTTCCACCTTACCAGCCTGTTCATCTACTGATCAGAAAGTGCCTCTCAAGAAGTGGATGGATGAAGATAACAAAGCCAAGTATTACATGTTGGATTCGATTTTCGATAAGCTCCAGTGCCAACATCAAGACATTAATACTAGCCACCAAATGTTGGCTACCTACAAGAGTTATTTGGTAAACAAAGTCGCACAGCTAAATATCAAGTCACTAAAAGTCTGTTTAAGACTCAAATGCATGATGGACAGTAGGTCCAAGATCATTGTCTGATGATGATCAAAAAAACATAGAAGAGCTTGAGAAGCTCGGTGTCAAGTTAGATCAGGATCTACAGACTGACATAATTCTGTAGTCATTGACTGATGTGTATGGGTAGTTCATCAGGAACTACCATATGCATAAACTTCAGAATACCTTGGCTGAGCTAATGAATATGCTGGTTACTGCTGAGCTTTCTATGAAAGATTCTAAAGGCTCAGTACTTGTCGTGGAGCAGACTTTTTCTAAGAGAAAGTCTTTTGAAAAGAAGAAGTTCGTGAAGAAGCAGAAGGTGGATGATGGAAAGAAGAAGAAGGCAAAGCCAAAGAAGAAGGCAAAGCCAAAGAAGAAAACCGCTAATAAAGAAAAATATTTTTATTACAATATTGATGGCCATTGGAAATGGAACTACCCTCTTTACCTTGCTTGACTAATAAAGAAAAATATTTTTATTACGATTTCTTCTACATCTAGTTGGGTGCTTGACTCTAGTTCTAGTGCTTACTTGTGTACTTCTATGCAAAATCTTGAGGATATCAGGAGGTTGAGGGATGGTGAGATGATCCTACACATCGAGAATGGTACAAGAGTTGCTGCTATGGCCATGGAAACCTATTCTCTGCGATTACCGTCAAGATTAGACTTAGAACTTAGGAACTATTTTTATGTTCCTACAGCAAGTAGAAATTTAATTTTTGTTTAATTTTTAGTATAGGAAAGGCTATGTAATTAGTTTTCTTAAGGATCATTATAATATTCTTTATGAAAGAAATAAAATTGCAAGTGGTTTTCTTATATATGACCTCTATCAATTATATATTGATGTTTCTATTTTTAATATCAAGCAAAATATGAATGTCATAAGATCAAAGCGATCTAGGGATAGTTCAATTGATAGGTATCTTTGGTACCTAAGGCTAGGTCATATAGCTGAAGATAGAATTAATAAATTAGAGAAATTCAGACTATTGAGTCTATTGACTTCCAAATCATATCTGATTTATGAATCATGCCTTCATGGTAAAATGACCAAGCTTCCTTTTATGGGACATGGGGAAAGAGCCATAGACCTGCTTGCCCTAATACATATTGATGTAAGCGGCCCATTTGATGTGCCTGTCAGGGGTAATTACATCTACTTCATCATCTTTATCGATGATTTATCTCGGTACAGGTATGTGTATTTGATGCGACACAAGTCTGAAGCTTTTGAAAAGTTTAAAAAATTCAGACTTGAAGTAGAAAAATAAATAAAAAAATTAATTAAGATTTTTCTATCAAATCGAGGAGGCGAATACCTTAGTCAGAAATTTTTAGACTATCTTTAGGATGATGGCATAGTCTCTCAATGAACTCCACCTGGAATGCCTTAACTCAATGAGGTTTTAGAATGAATAAATTGGATCCTATTAGATATGGTTCGATCCATAATGGGCTTCACAGACCTCTCTAAGTTTCTTTGGGGACAGTCTGTTGACCGCTATATATCTACTAAATAGGGTTCCATCTAAAATCATTCCTGCCACATCATATGAGATATGGCATGGTAAGAAATCAAGTCTAAGTCATCTCAGAATTTGGGGTTGTCCAACCCATATCAAGAGACAACAAGCAGATAAATTAGAGTCTAGATCCTTTAGAGCTCGATTTATTGGATATCCTAAAAAGTAATTAGGATATTTTTTTTATCTTCCAAAAGATCATAATGTGATTGTGAGTCGACATGCCATTTTTTTTGATAAACAATTTATTCAAGATGGTGGCATTAAAAGATAGATTAGGCTCATGGAGAAAGTCTCCTAAGAGCCACGAGCCAAGGAACCTATGGAATCCAATCAGATTGAGCCAGTCCAATCACTACCTCATCCACCTCATAGATCAGAAAGGATTTTCCATCCTCCTGAATGGTACTTGAGTACTATTTCAGAGGACGTAGAGAAAATGTTCCTCACAAAAAAAGGGATTCATGGTAATAATCCCAAAATCTATGATGAGGTGATATCAGATATTGACTCCAAGAAATGGTTAGAGGAAATAAAGTCAGAGATTGACTCAATGCGCTCGAATCAAGTCTAAACCTTGATAGATCTACCTGAAGGTATTGTACCTATTGGGTGTAAATGAAACTTCAAGAGAAAGATAGGTGCTGATGGGAATGTAGAGACATTCAAAGCAAGGTTCGTAGCGAAAAGATACAATCAATGCGAAGCCATTGAATATCAGAAAACTTTTTGGGTAGTAGCCGTGCTCTAATCCATCCACACATTGCTTATTGTTGCAGCCTATTTCGATCATGAAATATGATAGATGGACGTGAAGATGGCATTCTTAAATGGATATATTGAGGAAGATATCTATATGGAACAACTACTGGGTTTCACATCCAATGATACTGATCACAAGGTCTGCAAGCTGCAAAGGTCCATATATGGACTTAAGCAAGCATTTTGGAGCTAGAATGCTCGTTTCAATGATGTGATCAAGTCGTTTGGATTCATCAAGAATGAGGAGAAGCCCTATGTTTTCAAAATGGTCAGTGGGAGCGCTATTATCTTTCTCGTACTGTATGTGGATGACATCCTCCTTATTGAGAATGATATTCCCATGTTGATAATAGTCAAAATGTTGTTGTCTAAAGAATTCTCCATGAAAGTCCTAGGAGAGGCATCCTTTATTCTAGAAATTATGGTCTATAGAGAAAGACCAAATAGGATGCTTGGTCTCTCACAGAGAATGTACATGGAGGAGATGCTAAAGTGGTTTAGAATGGAAAACTCCTAGAGGAGATTGGTGCCCTTTAGACATGACATTCATCTCTCCAAGAAGATGTGTCCCAATGCACCTGAGGAGATTGAACGCATGAGCAAGATCCCTTATGCTTTAGCAATAGGGAGCCTCATGCATGCCATGCTATGTGCACGACCAGATATTGCCCATGCTGTGAGTCTCATAAGTAAGTATCAATCGAATCTAGGCAAAGAGCACAAGACTTCTATAAAATGTATCCTTAAGTACCTAAGAAGGACTAAGGATATATTTCTAGTCTTTGGTAATGGAGAACCCCAAGTCCAGGGGTATATAGACTTGAATTTTATGTCTGATGTAGATGATAGAAAGTCAACATTTGAAAGTCTATAATGGTGGTGCTGTCGGCTAGAAAAGTTTTAAGAAGACAGTGATAGCAAATTCCACCATGGAAGTAGAGTACATCGCTACATCGAAAGCTACAAAAGAGGCCTTCTAGTACAAAAAGTTCAAAGTAGAGCTCGGAGTGATGACATCAGATGCTGTCACTCTGTACTGCGATAATAATGGTGCCATAGCTCTAGCAAAGGAGTCAAGGTCTCATCAAAAATCCAAGCACATTGAGCGGTAATACCACCTCATCAATGATTACCTCGATACGGGATACGTCAAGGTCAAGAGAGTCGACACTATAGATAATGCGGCTGACCTACTGACAAAGCTATTGAGCCAAAAGAAGATCAAAGCCCATCTAGAGAAGATGGGACTTAGATTGTAGTCAATTGGCTTTAGGTCAAATGGGAGTTTGTTAGATGTGTGCCCTAGAAGCCAGATTGGCAGTCAATTGCAATACACTTCTAAGGGCAATTTTATAATTTTAACTATAAATTAATAAATGAGTTATTTTTCTATCACAGTATGTATTGAAAAGTGTTTGTGATACATCCTTTGAGTTAATGGTAATGACAATTCATATTTTCAAAAGTTAAAAATTTAAGACATAAATTTTCATAATTAACTCATAAAATGCTTTCGACCATAGGATCATCATGAAGATGGTGATCGATTAGGAAGGTTGGTGTATGATCACTTTCTTACGATAGATGTGTCCTGACTCTATAGTATAAAGATACTGAAGCAAGAGTATTGGTACTTCTTAGAGAATGAGGGCACTGAGTATGACCACCTCGAGTAGTCATAAGGAACTCTACCTTCTCATCGATGACTGATTCGATGCTGTAGTGGTGTGTATAGTTCTTTGACCTGAGGTGCATCGATAGTTCACCATGAGGGTGTTATAGTTTAACTACACCATAACTCGATCTTCTAGCCATTCAAAATTCTGAGGTGTATGTTGGATATAGTATGTTCATTGCAGAAATTAAATTGCACCAATAAGAGGATCTATCTACCTCAGTAGATATGGAGTAGCCCTATAATAATCATGAGATTTAGTCCTTAAACCCATGGCCATGGCAAAGTGAAATTGATAGAAAGAGTTTCTATTAAGATTTTACATTGAACTCGAATTGAATGATTAATTCATATGACGGACTTTGGATTTGACGAGTTCACCTTAATCCTAATCCTGTTGGGGCTCATGATAGAAGAACCCAATCACACAGGTAACTGCACCAAAAGGTTCACTTTCAGTTCTGATGGGTTGCTACCATATACTACTAGGTATCACTGATGGATTTTAGGAGCAATTAGAATGATTTTGATGATCAATCATTCTAATTGTATGAATCAAAAAAGTTCTGGTCCATCGAAAGATGTTTTGATGATGTCGATGATGGACATCATGACATATCTCATTATCATATAGAATTGAACCTAACTAGATCACACAAATAAGGATTTGGTTCTGGATGTCATCAATTGAGCTAACTTAGTTCAATTGATTTGGATTATATCCAATTAGATTCAAGGTAATCGTGCTAGCACATGATTGAGCCTAACTTTCTCCTTCTGAAATCTTTTTGATTCATCGCAACCAAGTCAAATTTGATTTAACATTTTTTTTTATTTTGAATTGGTTTATTTTTATTTGACTGGAGTAAGTCCATGTCAGATTAATTATAGAAATTAAATCCATTCATTGTCAAATTGGACTAGGATCAAAAGTTGACCTATTTGAGAGAATTGAGGGTCACCTGATCAGATGCTTCTAAAAATATTTTTAAAAATTATTTTAATCTAATTTTTGGATGTGTGATAGAGATTGAATTATAAATTGGGTGTACCAAATTTTGTAATTTTTGGAGGTGTCTAGACTAATTTATGATAGAGTTTGATTTGGATCAAACTCTTAAAGAAAGAGTCCTACGCATAGTGGACTCTTCCTTATCTACTCATACTGCCACCTTTCAGATTGATTTTTGGCATCAAAATTAGCTAAGATCTAAGGATTTTCATAGAGATCAAGTATATGAGTTCTAATGATCAAAAAAATGAGGATTTTGGTCAAAGAGGCACTATAACTTGGTGCTATGCTTTTATATAAGAACCCTTACACCAAGGCTCTTCACATAGAAATATTTTTCATATCCAAAGGCTACCATTCTAGATATCCCACACCCTCTCTATCCTCTCTCTCCCTCTATTCTACATGTCTAAAAAGTTTGGCATAAATCTGAGAAGAAGATCCGATCAAATTTGTGAAGAGTTCAACATCTATGCGATGGTGTTCGTGAGACGGACATGCTGCCTTTAAAAATTATTTGAAGAACTTTCAGATCAGATTCAGATTTAATCTTTGAAGAAAAGATTTATGAGGAGAAGATGTCTAGATCCTTCTTGAGTAGATATCGGTAGAGGCCAAGAGCATGCATGGCTCCTTTTAGAACCTCATAAAACATTAGGATCATCACAAGATAATCAGATTACCCAAACAAGATATGATATTGAATTTGATTTAATTTTTATTTTAATTTTTAATATCAAATCATCATGATCAGATCTAAAAAATCTTAGATCAAACTAGATCATTTAGAAATTTTTAGAAAAATCCATCTCAGATCTGATCAGATCTGCACGATCCTATGGGGGAAAATATGATTTTTCCTTCAATTTGGTTAGCTGAATTAGGTCCATTAATTGGGTTAGACCTAAGATTAGTTAAAAAAGACTAAATTAGAGTAATTAATCAAATCTAATGAAATATTAATTTAGAATAGGTCAAGAACTCTATAGACTCAATTACAATAGTTATAGTTGGTCAAGTCCATGCCTTTAACGAGGACCAAATGGACTTGATTCATGGCTATGCGGTCGAATCCATAATTACTAGGTTGGTCAAATTAAAACTAATAAATTGGATGGTGTCTGAGGTAAGTCTGGTAGTTTGATCAGTTATTTTTAATTGAAAGCTACTCACACTGATTCGATCTTTGACGAGTTAATGGCATATCCTTTCATTGATCTCACTTACCTAGCCATCCTGGTGAGTTAGGTTTTGATTGGATCACTTGGTGATTTGGACTCACCCATGTCAATTAGGTAAATCAATTTGACTAATTTAATTGCTCCTAATGCCAGCTTAGATTAGATCCTTTTTTATCTGACTTGGTGAAGTCAGTGAGAAGATCAAAATTGGCTCGCTGTATTTCTTTCTTTTCTTAAATATGTTAACTAAATCTTCTAAAATTATTAGATCCTTAAAAATAAAATAGTTATATAGATAACTAAATCATAGCCTCCCACTAAGTTGAGTGATAATGGATTCATTAATTTAATAATCACTGGAGGCCTAAAGGCCTGGTGCATATTGATTAATGAAATTATCATTCATAAAATGATGATTTGGTTAAAACTTTCTCATGGTGATTAGGTTGGTCAACCAAATTCGGGCCTAATCATTTATTGATTAGATAAGATCAAATATGGTCATGTTGATGGTTGGACCAAACTGAACTTTTTTATTGGTAGCCAATGCCTACTGATTAGGTCTCTAGGGCAAAATTGATATTACTAGAAATTATTTAGAGAAACAATTGGTTTTGAACCTATCCATAGGTGCACATGGGTTGACCAACTAATGTTGGGCTTTTGTGTAGTCTGTGTAGATTCTAGTGCCCGTTAAAAAATTAAAGTAATTTCTCGAATTGAAGGTAGAGGCTACCAATTTGAATAAAATAGTGGAAGAATCTTCAGACTAAAGTTCAAGTCTTTAGGATAATTGATTCACATACTAATTAGATTTGGATTTTCTTTTTATGCAGAAATAGCCACTAACCTATCACCCCGATCATTGTTAGATAATGACAAATTAATGGGATCCAACTACGACAGCTAGTATTGTAAGTTGAAAATCATCCTAAAGCATGAGCGGATCCTTTATGTCGTAACAAATCCAGTACTTGAGGAGCCAGCTCTGAACGCTAGAGGAATGGTCTGAGACACTTATCAGAAGTGGCTCAACGACTGCATCACCGTTCGATGTATAATATTGGTGGCAATGAATGACAAGTTCAGTCGTAGGTTCGAAAATTCCCAACCACAGGAGATGCTTCAAATGTTAAATGACTCCTTTGGCACGCCAGACGATGTTGAAAGGTACAAAATAAGTTGTGCCATTTTCAATGCTCGGATGAGGGATGGGGCCTCAGTCACCGATCATGTATTGTACATGATCGAGATGATTGAGCGCCTTAGCAAGCCGGGCTTTCTCCTACATGAGCAGTTCGATAAGGATGCGATCCTTAATTCCTTGCCCAAGTCCTTCCTCCCCTTTCTAACTTATTTTAGAATGACAAAGCCAGCTGTCAACTACCACGACTTGTTGGGGTTCCTACAAAATTTTTAGAAGGATCACCAACTCCACATGGAGATGATGAATGTAGTGGGAGGGTCTTCTTTTGATCGTCAACCCTTTAAGAAAGAGAAGAAGAAGAAGAAGAAGAAGAAGAAGGAACAGCCAAATGTCGACATGACTACATAGGATCGAACCAACAACTGCAAGCCTGATCAGAGCCAGGTGGAGTGCTTCTTCTGTAAGAAGCAGGGGCACTGGAAGACGAACTATCCTCTGTACATTACCTTCCTAGATCCAAACAGATCGAGGAGGAAGCAAGTGATTGTTAGGTAAGGTAATTATATGATAACACCATGCATTTTTTTTTTATTTGATTCTACTGCCTAGGTATTAGATACTAGAAGCTCTTATCATATTTATAATTCTATGCAGGGCTTGCAGGTCAGTAGGAGATTTGATCAAGGCAAGAGGTTCCTGAATGTTGAAGATGGAAGATAAGTTCCAATTCTAGCTCCAGAAATCATGAACCTTGTAATCAATTCGAATAAAGTTATTCTTAATGAATGTCATTTTTGTCAAACTTTCTTATTTAATATCATTTCTATAGGTCTTTTGGCCATGAATGGTTTCGAAATATCAATAAAAAAAAAATTTTGTAATGTCAGTTTGAATGTTGTTACAATTTTTATTGGATAATTGAATAATAGAATTTATTTACTTTCTATGTCTGTTAATGCAGTTCAATCCTTCGGTAAATATCCTAGAATTAATGATGTGTCCGAAGTCTACCTTCGGCATTGTAGGTCATATTAACAAGAATAGAATTAATAGGTTAGCTCAAGAAGGAATTCTTGAGGTTAATGATTGTGAATCACTTTTAACCTATGAGTCCTGTCTTCTTGGTAAGATGACCAAGTCATCTTTTACTAGAAAAGGTGAATGAGTTATGAGGATTTGTGGTGCTCCCAAGCCTTGGGAGGCCACGGGAGGGGTCAGGGGGTTGGTTTCTAGGATTCTAGGGGCTTGGTTGGTGCTTCGAAGATCTGAGATACAAGGTAAAGCAAGGAACCAAAGTTAAAGAATCAAGACTGTAGAAAGAAGATTTTCTATAGGTTAACCGGCTCAGTCCAAAACTGGGTCGGCTAAGTCTTAGTGCATAGGCAAAATAGAGAGTTGCACATTCGACACTGCTGGCATGGCACAGAACTAGGCCAGCTTAATTTCAGACTGAGCCAACCGAGTGGAACTTAGCCAGCTCAGTACTGAGACTGAGTCGGCTCAGTGCACGGGCAGAGCTATGCGAGGGTTTATATTGGGCTAGGGTCTGGGTTGATCCTAAGGGTCTTAAAGCCTTGTTTGAGAGATCTTAAGGGGGCTAATTCATATATGAATCAAGTCTAGATCTAGAGGATAAGAGCATGGGAGACATGGATGTACATGGGCTCGGTGAGTGCTTTCATATATTGGGTTAGCCGGAGAGTTTTTTGGTCGAGCCTAATGGTTATGTATAAATACATAGATTGTATTAGGATTTCAGAATGCTATGGAATATGGATCTTTTCTCTCTGAACTCTCTTCTTCTCTTCTCTCTAGAGTTGCCACCCTAGGATTCTTGAAGAAGCCCTAGAGAAGGGGGCATCTCCCTTAAGCCCAAGAAGGAAGGCACCCCATCATAGATTTAGATGGAGGATTGGTGGTTCGCTACCCACAAAGAAGGTCACAAGTTTCTTCAGGTTCGTGCTAAAGACCAAGTACTTCCGTTGTTAGATATATTTGCCTTAGAAGCCAGAATTAGCTGACACTTGTAATATACTTCTAGGGGCAAAATTATAATTTTGACTATTATCAATAAAATGGATTATTTTCTATCACATATGTGTATTTAGTGTCTGTGATACATCCTTTGAGTTAATGATAATGATAATTCATATTTTCAAGAGTTGAAAATTTAAGACATGAATAATCATTATTAACTCATAAAATGCTCCCGACCATAGGATCATCACGAGGATGGTGATTGATCCAGAAGGTTGGTGTATAATCGCTTCTCTTTAGTAGATGAGTCTTGAGTCTACGGTGTGGAGACACCGGAGCGAGAGTACAGGTACTCGTTAGAGAACGAGGGCACTGAGCGTGACCACCTCGAGTAGTCATTAGGAAGTCTACCTTCTCGTCAATGACTGACTCGATGCTGCAGTGGTGTGTCTTGGTTCTTTGACCTGAGATGCATCAGTAGTTCACCTTGAGGGTGTTATAGTTTGACTATACCATAACTTTGTTTTCTAGCCATTCGGAACCCTGAGGTGTATGTTGGCTATAACATGTTCATTGTAGGAACTGGATTGCATCAAGATGGAATCTATCTACCTCGATGGTAGAGGAGCAGCCCTATGATGATCATGAGAATCAAGTCCAGAAGCCCATGGCCATGGCAGAGTGAAATAATAGAAAGAGTTTCTATTTAGGTTTTCACATCGGACTTGAATCGAATGATTACATCATATGATAGAAACTAGGGTTTGACGAGTTCACCTTAACCCTAATCTGATCGGGGCTCAAGATAGAAGAACTTAATCACACAGGTAGCTGCACCAAGAGGTTCACATTCAGCTCTGATGGGTTGCCACCATATACTGCTAGGTGTCACTGGTGGATTTTGGGAGCAATTAGAATGATTTAGATGATCGATCATTCTAGCTGTTCGAATCAGAAGAGTTCTGATCCATCGAAAGGAGTTTCGATGATGTCGATGATAGAGATCATGACATATCCCATTACCATACAGAACTGAACCTAACTGGGTCACACAAACAAGGGTTTGAATCTGGTGATCATCAATTGAACTGATCTAGTTCAATTGATCTGAATGAGATTCAATTAGGTTCAAGGAAATCGTGCTAGCACTCGATTGAACCTAACGTTCTTCTTTTACTATCATAAATAGTTGTCCTGACTGAGCCAAAGGAGTTTGTGCTCGATCAGAGGCCTTCACTTGGTCTGACTGGAGCCTGTCCAGGTTAGAAAAGGATTGTCTTATTTTGTAAGACAATACCTGCCATTTTTGGTCACCTGCCATTTCTCGTCCTTTGACTTTGGTCAAAAGTTGACCTTTGACTGGTCAAATATTGACCATTGATACTTTGACTTCTATCCATGTGTCACGCACCTATTGGAGAGCTGGTGGGGGCTTGTCCTCCTGCCACAACTTGGCAAGGAGGAGGGCGCACGCCAAGGGTGGCATGCGCCTATGTTGGAGGCGCTCAGGAGTCCCTATTGGACAGGGACTCTATCTCCTTTTTGGATTTTGATTAGACTGCTCCTAACAACCAACTTTGATTGATCTTAGGTGCCACCTAAGGATGAATCCAAAGGACTCTACTTCCACCAATCAGATTTAGATCTGATTTCATAAAAAGTCATGATTGGTTGGGAAGAAGAGGAGTTGGATCCCGCATAGTCTATAAATAAGACCCTACGCCCAACTCAAGGAGTATCTAAAAAATTCCCATGCCCCAAGGCTGCCTCTCTCCTCCTCCTTCATGCCAAGTCCATCTTCTTCCTCTCCTCTCCATGCCAAAAGAAGTTTGGGATCTAGTTTGTGCGATCTAAAGAGAAAGGTGATAGAAAGCTAGAAGGCTGCACTGCTGCAAAGGACAACTGCTGATCTTTGAAAGCTATTCTGAAGATCCTCCAAATTAGATTCAGATCTAATTTTTAGAGACATGATAGAGAAGAAGAAGATCTCAAAATCTAGCCCAAGTGGATACTGGTAGAGGCTAGGCACTTGCGTGGCTAGATCCAGAACCTTTCACTGCTTGCAAGATCATCAATGGGTAATAGGATTACCCTACATCAAGGTAAATGAAATTTGATTTAATTTATCTAAATTTTATTTTTATTATTAAAATAATAAGAATCAGATCTAAAATATTTTAGATCTAATTTGGATCAAAGAAAAAAAATTTTGAAATATATCTCTTGATCTGATCAGATCTGAACGAACCTGGTCCGGGAAATCAGGATTTTTCCTTCAACTGGTATCAGAGCCAAGGTTCTAAAGTATTTAGATCTAATTTTAAATTTATTTTAATAAAAAAATATAGTGATTTTAGATGTCACATGAGATGTGATCAGATCTGAAATCAGAAAAAATTAAAATTAAATGATTTGGATCTAAGATTAGAAAATATGCATGACTAGTTCTAAAATAGAATAGTTCTATAGAATAGTCTTGCATGTTTTTAATTTAATTTGATTAAATCATATTTTAGATCTATTTATTTACTATTTTTTGATATTATAATTATTATAATAACATCTAAAAAATAGCAAATAAAAATTATTTAATTTTAAACATCATATGAGATATGATTGATGCATGTCTAGACTAGTTGTAGAATAGTTCTACATAATTGTCTAGATTAGAATTTATTTTGATTAGATCAATTTAAATCTAATTTTTTAGATTATTATGAGATAATTTAGATCTGAAAAATATGCATGATTTGATACATGAGATGTATGCAAAATATGCCATGATTAGATCTAATTTGTATATGAGATATATGATATAGATCTAAAACTATTTTGTAGTATTGACATGTTCCTGATTAAGGCGTTCCTCTTGGCCGTCCGGTCATAAGAACGAAGAAGGGTTTAAAGGCCCTCTCTTCCCATTCGATGGGGTGTTCTTATGATGTGTAGGGGTGCTGCGTGTTCGTCCTTAATCAGAAACCCAAAACTTACTTTCTGCAAAACCCTAGATCCTGAAACCCTAGGATTTATTGTGCATATTTTGTTTATGAACCCTACTTAATTAAGAATTAAGATTTATGAAATATTAATTAGGTCTAAAATTGAGAATTTTAGATCTAAGACATATTCATAATACTGGGTTCGGGCTTGGGTAGCTCAATTAGGTCTAAGCGGTTGATCAAACCGAATCAAGAGTTGGTTAGATGGGATCAACAATGCTTAAATTGACCAGCCTAATAGGATTAAGTCTGGGTCAAGATCGAGTCACGATCAAGCAAGACCTAATTAGGCTCAGAGGTTAGAGTCTGGATTGTAGGCTAACCCAATTGGTTCTGGCTCAACAATTTGGTGTCTAAGGTAAGTTTGGCACATACGACCGACTGGTTTTTAATTGGAAGCTACTCGACCTGAATGCATTCTTGTACGAGTTAATGGCATATTCCTTCCACCGGTCTCACTTACCTGGCCATATCTGTTGACACAGTTCTGATCTGAGGTGGTCAATAATCCGAGCTAACCCATGCCACTAGGTTAGTCATAATTGTTATGACTAAGCCAAGTCTAGTTTAATGAGACCTGAATCAATTCTCCCTAAGAAAAGATTAAGTCTGAGGTCTTCCACCATTGTAGATGTGCGGGCCCTTCCCGGGGTTGATTGTTCTCGGCTGGATACAGTGGCTCAGTTGCACCGAAAAGATGCAACCATGTCTATTAGGCATTGGATGCTATGGGCTGGAGGATGAGTTGGGCTCAATATTTTGGATACGGTGAGAGACTCAATTAGGAACCCAGTCTATGCAAATGGTGGGTCTGACTTAACTAAGGAGTGGATCAATATTCCGGATACGGTGAGATTCATGAATTAGAGACCAAGTTTGGGTGCACCATGATTAGAGAATCATTGAACAAGAGTTGTTCACTCATTGGCTAACCCATCACCAATAACTGTTAGGTGAGGTGATGAGTCAGTTGGTGAGACCGCACCACCCACTAGAAATCATTAATCATGGAGATTTTTGCATCTCTACAGAGGGAGTGTAGGGATCCGAGAAAATAGTGGGAGCTAATTTGTTTAAAAATAAAATCCCTAAATAAATTGGTCAAGTCAAAATTACAGTATCTAACTAGAATCTTTGACTCTCTACAGAAAAATGTCTGCGTCCAACCCATTGGCACGTATCCTGGACACACATAGACTGACTGGACCCAATTATAAAGATTGGCTCAGGAACTACAAAATAGTTTTGGGTTTCGAGAAGTTAACCCATGTACTGGACCAGGACCCTCCCACCTTACCAGCCCGTCCATCTATTGAACAGAGAGCGTCTCTGGAAAAATGGATAGACGAAGATAATAAGGCCAGATATTACATGTTGGGCTCGATGTCTGATGAGCTCCAGCGCCAACATGAAGATATCGGGACTGCTCGCCAAATGTTGGCTCACCTGCAGGAGATGTTTGGTGAACAGAGTCGCGCAGCCAAATATCAAGTCACGAAATGACTTTTTAAGGCTAAGATGCGTGATGGGCAGTCAGTCCAAGATCACTGTCTGACAATGATCAAGGACATGGAAGAGCTTGAGAAGCTCGGTGTGAAGTTAGACTTGGACCTGCAGAATGATATTATTCTGCAATCCTTGACTGATGCATATGGGCAATTCATCATGAATTACCACATGCATAAACTTCAAAATTCCTTGGCCGAATTAATGAATATGCTGGTTACCGCTGAGCTTTCTATGAAAGGTTCTAAAGGCTCAGTTCTTGCTATGGAACGGACTTCTTCCAAAAGAAAGTCTTATGGAAAGAAAAAGAAGTCTGTGAAAAAGCAAAAGGTGGAAGGATCAAAGAAGAAGAAGGCAGAGCCGAAGAAGAAAGGCCGATGTCAAAGGAAAGTGTTTCCATTGCAACAGCGACGGCCATTGGAAGCGGAACTGCCCTACTTACCTGGCCACCCTGAAGAACAAGAAGGAAGGTCCTTCTGGAGGTATGCTCGTTATTGAGTCTAACCTTACGGTTTCTTCTGCATCCAGTTGGGTGCTTGACTCTGGTTCTAGTGCTCATCTGTGCACTTCCATGCAGGGTCTTGAGGATAGCAGGAGGCTGAGGGATGGAGACATGATCCTACGCATCGGTAATGGAGCAAGAGTTGCTGCAGTAGCCGTGGGAACATACCCTCTTCGATTACCATCTGGTTTAGACTTAGTTTTGAAAGACTGTTATTATGTGCCTGCAGCTAGCAGGAATTTGATTTCTGTTTCATGCTTAGCACAAGAAGGTTATGTGATCACCTTCTTTAAGGACCATTGTAACATTCTTTATGAAAGAAATAAAATTGCAAATGGTTTCCTTATTAATGGTCTTTATCAGCTACATATTGATGTACCTGTTCTAACTATCGAGCAAAACGTGAATGCCAAACGACCTAGGGATAGTCCAAACGACAGATATCTATGGCACCTGAGATTAGGTCATATAGCAGAAGATAGGATCAACAAATTGGAGAAAAATGGGCTATTGAGTCCATTGACTTTCGAGTCATATCCAACTTGTGAATCTTGTCTTCAAGGCAAAATGACTAAACTCCCTTTTGTTGGACATGGGGAGAGGGCCACAGATCTCCTTGCCCTAGTACATACTGATGTGTGCGGCCCATTTGATGTGCCGGCTAGAGGCAATTTTGTCTACTTCATTACCTTTACCGATGATCTGTCTAGGTATGGGTATGTGTATCTTATGAGACACAAGTCTGAAGCTTTTGAAAAGTTCAAAGAATTCAGACATGAAGTAGAAAAACAAACTGAAAAACCCATTAAGGTTCTTCGATCAGATCGAGGAGGTGAATACCTTAGCCGAAAATTCCTAGACTATCTAAAGAAAAATGGCATAGTCTCTCAATGGACTCCACCAGGAACACCTCAACTCAACGGGGTTTCAGAATGGAGAAATCGGACTCTATTGGATATGGTTCGATCCATGATGAGCTTCACAGACCTCCCTGATTTTCTTTGGGGACACTCATTGTTAACTTCAATTTATCTACTGAATAGGGTTCCCTCTAAAACCGTTCCTACCACACCGTATGAGATATGGCACGGTAAGAAACCAAGTCTGAGTCATCTCAGAATTTGGGGTTGTCCGGCTCATGTCAAAAGACAACAAGCGGACAAGTTAGAGTTTAGGTCCTTTAGAGCTCGATTCATAGGATATCCTAAAGAGTCATTAGGATACTATTTCTACATTCCAGAAGACCACAATGTGATTGTGAGTCGACATGCCATCTTTCTTGAAAAATAGTTTATTCAAGATAGCGGCATTGGAAAATAGATCAAGCTTGATGAGAAAGTCTCACAAGTGGAACGAGCTAAGGACCAATTGGAACCAAATCAGGTTGAGCCAATAAGAACACTACCTCCTCCACCTCGTAGATCGGAAAGAGTTTTCCCATCCCCCTGAGAAGATACTTAGGTATTATTTCAGAGGAAGTAGAGAAAATGTTCCTCGTAGGTAATGGTGCTCATGGTGATGATCCCAAAACCTACAACGAGGCGATATCAGATATCGACTCCGAGAAATGGCTAGAGGCAATGCAGTCAGAAATTGACTCGATGCACTCAAACCAAGTCTGGACCTTGGTAGATCCACCAGAAGGTATAGTACCTATTGGGTGTAAATGGATCTTCAAGAGAAAGATTGGTGCAGATGGGAATGTGGAGACATTCAAGGCTAGACTAGTGGCAAAAGGTTATAGTCAACGCGAAGGCATTGACTATCAGGATACCTTTTCCCCAGTGGCTATGCTAAAATCCATCCGCACATTGCTTGCCGTTGCAGCCTATTTCGATTATGAAATATGGCAAATGGACGTGAAAACGGCATTCTTAAATGGATATCTTGAGGAAGATATCTATATGGAACAGCCGCTAGGTTTCACATCCAGTGATACTGATCACAAGGTTTGCAAGCTGCAAAGGTCCATATATGGACTTAAGCAAGCATCTCGGAGCTGGAACACTCGTTTCAATGATGTGATCAAAAAGTTTGGTTTCATCAAAAATGAAGAGGAACCATGTGTTTTCAAAAAGGTCAGTGGGAGCGCTGTTGTCTTCCTCGTATTGTACGTGGATGACATCCTCCTTATTGGGAATGATATTCCCATGTTGACGATCAGTCAAAATGTGGTTGTCCAAGGAATTCTCCATGAAAGACCTAGGTGAAGCATCCTTTATTCTAGGAATTAAGGTCTATAGGGATAGACCGAATAGGATGCTAGGACTTTCACAGAAGATGTACATAGAGAAAGTACTAAAGAGGTTTAGTATGGAAAACTCTAAGAGGGGATTAATACCCTTCAGACATGGTATTCATCTTTCCAAGAAGATGTGCCCTAGCACACCTGAGGAAATAGAACGCATGAGCAAGATCCCTTATGCTTCTGCAATAGGGAGCCTCATGTATGCCATGCTATGTACACGACCTGATATAGCCCATGCTGTGAGTGTCACAAGCAGATATCAGTCAAATCCAGGTGAAGAACACTGGACTTCTGTGAAATGTATCCTTAAGTACTTGAGAAGAACTAAGGATATGATGTTGGTCTTTGGTAATGGAGAACTCCAAGTCCAGGGATACACAGACTCGGATTTCATGTCCGATATAGATGATCGAAAGTCGACATCTGGGAGTCTGTTTGTGTGCAATGGTGGTGCTGTCAGCTGGAAGAGTTCCAAGCAAACGTGATAGCAGATTCCACCATGGAAGCAGAATATATCGCTGCATCAGAGGCTGCGAAGGAAGCATTCTGGTACAAGAAGTTTGCTGCAGAAATTGGAGTAATGCCATCAGATGCCATTCCTCTATACTGCGACAACAATGGCGCCATAGCCCTTGCTAAGGAGCCGAGGTCTCACCAGAAATCCAAGCATATTGAGCGGCGATACCACCTCATCCGCGATTACCTCGAGAAGGGTTACGTCGAGGTCAAGAGAGTCAACTCCACAGATAATGTGGCAGACCCACTTACAAAGCCGTTGGGCCAGCAGAAGATCGAAGCCCACCTTGAGAAGATGGGACTTAGACTTGTAGCCAATTGGCTTTAGGACAAGTGGGAGATTGTTAGATATATGTGCCCTAGAAGCCAGAATTGGCTGACACTTGTAATACACTTCTAGGGGCAAAATTATAATTTTGACTAAAATCAATAAAATGGGTTATTTTCTATCACATATGTGTATTTAGTGTCTGTGATACATCCTTTGAGTTAATGGTAATGATAATTCATATTTTCAAGAGTTGAAAATTTAAGACATGAATAATCATTATTAACTCATAAAATGCTCCCGACCATAGGATCATCACGAGGATGGTGATTGATCCGGAAGGTTGGTGTACAATCGCTTCTCTTTAGTAGATGAGTCTTGAGTCTACGGTGTGGAGACACCGGAGCGAGAGTACAGGTACTCGTTAGAGAACGAGGGCACTGAGCGTGACCACCTCGAGTAGTCATTAGGGAGTCTACCTTCTCGTCAATGACTGACTCGATGCTGCAGTAGTGTGTCTGGTTCTTTGACCTGAGGTGCATCGGCAGTTCACCTTGAGGGTGTTATAGTTTGACTACACCATTACTCGGTCTCCTAGCCATATGGAACCCTGAGGTGTATGTTGGCTATAGCATGTTCATTGTAGGAACTGGATGGCATCAAGATGGAATCTATCTACCTCGGTGGTAGAGGAGCAGCCCTATGATGAATCATGAGAATCAAGTCCAGAAGCCCATGGCCATGGCAGAGTGAAATAATAGAAAGAGTTTCTATTTAGATTTTCACATTGGACTCGAATCGAATGATTACATCATATGACAGAGACTAGGGTTTGACGAGTTCACCTAAACCCTAATCTGATCGGGGCTCAAGATAGAAGAACTTAATCACACAGGTAGCTGCACCAAGAGGTTCGCATTCAGCTCTGATGGGTTGCCACCATATACTGCTAGGTGTCACTGGTGGATTTTGGGAGCAATTAGAATGATTTAGATGATCGATCATTCTAGCTGTTCGAATCAGAAGAGTTCTGATCCATCGAAAGGAGTTTCGATGATGTCGATGATAGAGATCATGACATATCCCATTACCATACAGAACTGAACCTAACTGGGTCACACAAACAAGGGTTTGAAT
>QRFJ01003145.1:42150-58986 GCA_006176705.1 Cocos nucifera | reverse complement strand
ACAGGTACTCGTTAGAGAACGAGGGCACGAGCGTGACCACCTCGAGTAGTCATTAGGGAGTCTACCTTCTCGTCAACGACTGACTCGATGCTTGCAATAGTGTGTCTGGTTCTTTACCTGAGATGCATCGGCAGTTCACCTTGAGGGTGTTATAGTTTGACTACACCATTACTCGATTCTCCTAGCCATATGGAATCCTGAGGTGTATGTTGGCTATAGCATGTTCATTGTAGGAACTGGATTGCATCAAGATGGGATCTATCTACCTCGGTGGTAGAGGAGTAGCCCTATGATGATCATGAGAATCAAGTCCAGAAGTCCATGGCCATGGTAGAGTGAAATAATAGAAAGAGTTTCTATTTAGATTTTCACATTGGACTCGAATCGAATGATTACATCATATGACAGAGACTAGGGTTTGACGAGTTCACCTTAACCCTAATCTGATCGGGGCTCAAGATAGAAGAACTGAATCACAAAGGTAGCTGCACCAAGAGGTTTGCATTCAGCTCTGATGGGTTGCCACCATATACTGCTAGGTGTCACTGGTGGATTTTGGGAGCAATTAGAATGATTTAGATGATCGATCATTCTAGCTGTTCGAATCAGAAGAGTTCTGATCCATCGAAAGGAGTTTCGATGAAGTCTATGATAGAGATCATGACATATCCCATTACCATACAGAACTGAACCTAACTGGGTCACACAAACAAGGGTTTGAATCTGGTGATCATCAATTGAACTTATCTAGTTCAATTGATCTGAATGAGATTCAATTAGGTTCAAGGAAATCGTGCTAGCACTCGATTGAACCTAACGTTCTTCTTTTACTATCACAAATAAGTTGTCCTGTCTGAGCCAAAGGAGTTTGTGCTCAATCAGAGGCCTTCATATGGTCTGACTGGAGGTTGTCCAAGTCAAAATAGGTTGTCTTATTTGTAAGACATTACCTGCCATTTTTGGTCACCTGCCATTTCTTGTTCTTTGACTTTGGTCAAAAGTCTACCTTTGACTGGTCAAACATTGACCATTCACCCTTTGACTTTTGACCACATGTCATGCACCTATTGGAGAGCTGGTGGGGGCCTGTCCCCCTGCCAGAACCTGGCAAGGAGAAGGGCGCACGCCAAGGGTGGCGTGAGCCCAAGTAGGAGGCGCCTTGAGTCCTTGTTGGACAAGACTCCACCTCCCTTTAGATTCCAATCAGAGTTCTACTAAAATCCAGTTTGACTGGTCTTAGGCGCCCTCTAAGGAGGAATCCAGGGGTCTCTTTTTCAACCAATCAGATTTAGATCTGATTTCACAAAGGGTTGTGATTGGTTGAGAGGAAGAGAGTTGGATCACAAGAGGTCTATAAATAAGACCCTGCGCCAACCCTAATCCTAAGTGAATTCAATAGAGATTTCCCATGCCCCAAGGCTGCCTCTCCCCTCCTTCTCCATGCCATAGTCTTCTCCCTTTGCTCTCCACGTCCAAAAGTGTTTTGGATTTAGTTTGGTGCGATTCAGATCAAGGAAAGGCGATCAAAAGCAAGAAGGCTGCGCTGCTGCAAAAGGACGACTGCAAATCTTCAAAAGAGTTTTGAAGATCCTCCAGATCAGATCCAGATCTGATTTTTGGAGGTGTGATAGAGAAGAAGAGGATCTCCAGATCCAACCCGAGTGGATACCGGTAGAGGCCAGGCGCTTGCGTGGCTAAGATCCAGAACCTTCCGCTGCAATCAGGATCATCTGCAGGGTAATAGGATTACCCAAATCAGGTAAATTGAATTTGATTTAATTTATCTTGTTTTATTTTATTTATTAAAATAATAAGAATCAGATCTGAAACATATCAAGATCTGATTAAGATCAAGAGAAAATTTTTGAAATATATCTCTTGATCTAATCAGATCTGGACGAACCTGGACCGGGAAATCAGGATTTCCCTTCAACTGGTATCAGAGCCATGGTTCTAAGATTGTTTAGATCTGATTTTAATTTTATTTTAATTAGAAAATAAATGATTTCAGATTTCACATGAGATGTGATCAGATCTGAAATCAGAAAAATTAAAATTAAATAATTTGGATCTAAGAACATGAAGATATGCATGACTAGTTCTAGAATAGAATAGTTCTATAGAATAGTTTTGCATGTCTTTGATTTAATCTGATTAAATCATATTTTAGATCTTCTTATTTACTATTTTTTGATATTATAAGTATTATAATAACATCTGATAAACAGCAAATAAAAATTATTTAATTTTAAATATCATATGAGATATGATTGATGCATGACTAGACTAATTGTAGAATAGTTCTACATAATTGTCTAGATTAGAAATTTATTTTGATTAGATCAATTTAAATCTAATTTTTTAGATTATTATGTGATAATTTAGATCTAAAAACATGCATGATTTGATACATGAGATGTATGCAAAATATGCCTTGATTAGATCTAAATTTGTATATGAGATATATGATATAGATCTATAACTGTTTTGTAGATTTACATGTTCCTGATTAAGGCGTTCCTCTTGGCCGTCCGGTCATAAGAACGAAGAAGGGTTTAAAGGCCCTCTCTTCCCATTCGATGGGTGTTCTTATGATGTGTAGGGGTGCTGCGTGTTCGTCCTTAATCAGAAACCCAAAACTTACTTTCTGCAAAACCCTAGATCCTGAAACCCTAGGATTTATTGTGCATATTTTGTTTATGAACCCAACTTAATTAAGAATTAAGTTTATGGAATATCAATTAGGTCTAAAATTGAGAATTTCAGATCTAAGACATATTCATAATACTGGGTTCGGGCTTGGGTAGCTCAATTAGGTCTAAGCGGTTGATCAAACCGAATCAAGAGTTGGTTAGATGGGATCAACAATGCTTAAATTGACCAGCCTAATAGGATTAAGTCTGGGTCAAGATCGAGTCACGATCAAGCAAGACCTAATTAGGCTCAGAGGTTAGAGTCTGGATTGTAGGCTAACCCAATTGGTTCTGACTCAACAATTTGGTGTCTAAGGTAAGTTTGGCACAGACGACCGACTGGTTTTTAATTGGAAGCTACTCGACCTGAATGCGTTCTTGTGCGAGTTAACGGCATATTCCTTCCACCGATCTCACTTACCTGGCCATATCTGTTGACACAGTTCTGATCTGAGGTGGTCAATAATCCGAGCTGACCCATGCCACTAGGTTAGTCATAATTGTTATGACTAAGCCAAGTCTAGTTTAATGAGACCTGAATCAATTCTCCCTAAGAAAAGATTAAGTCCGTGGTCTTCCACCATTGTAGATGTGCGGGCCCTTCCCGGGGTTGATTGTTCTCGGCTGGATACAGTGGCTCAGTTGCATCGGAAAGACGCAACCATGTCTATTAGGCATTGGATGCTATGGGCTGGAGGATGAGTTGGGCTCAATATTTCGGATACGGTGAGAGACCCAATTAGGAACCCAGTCTATGCAAATGGTGGGTCTGACTTAACTAAGGAGTGGATCAATATTCCGATACGGTGAGATTCATGAATTAGAGACCAAGTTTGGGTGCACCATGATTAGAGAATCATTGAACAAGAGTTGTTCACTCATTGGCTAACCCATCACCAATAACTGTTAGGTGAGGTGATGAGTCAGTTGGTGAGACCGCACCTCCCACTAGAAATCATCAATCGCGGAGATTTTCGCATCTCTACAGAGGGAGTGTAGGGATCCGAGAAAATAGTGGGAGCTAATTTGTTTAAAAATAAAATCCCTAAACAAATTGGTCAAGTCAAAATTACAGTATCTAACTAGAATCTTTGACTCTCTACAGAAAAATGTCTGCGTCCAACCCACTGGCACGTATCCTAGACACACATAGACTGACTGGACCCAATTATAAAGATTGGCTCAGGAACTACAAAATTGTTTTGGGTTCAGAGAAGTTAACACATGTTTTGGACCAGGACCCTCCCACCTTACTAGCTCGTCCATCCACTGAACAGAGAGCGTCTCTGGAAAAATGGATTGACGAAGATAATAAGGCCAGATACTACATGTTGGGCTCGATGTCTGATGAGCTCCAGCGCCAACATGAAGATATCGGGACTGCTCGCCAAATGTTGGCTCACCTGCAGGAGATGTTTGGTGAACAGAGTCACGCAGCCAAATATCAAGTCACAAAATGACTTTTTAAGGCTAAGATGCGTGATGGGTAGTCAGTCCAAGATCACTGTCTGACAATGATCAAGGACATGGAAGAGCTTGAGAAGCTCGGTGTGAAGTTGGACTTGGATTTGCAGAACGATATTATTCTGCAATCCTTGACTGATGCATATGGGCAATTCATCATGAATTACCACATGCATAAACTTCAAAATTCCTTGGCCGAGTTGATGAATATGCTGGTTACCGCTGAGCTTTCTATGAAAGGTTCTAAAGGCTCAGTTCTTGCTATGGAACGGACTTCTTCCAAAAGAAAGTCTTATGGAAAGAAAAAGAAGTCTGTGAAAAAGCAAAAGGTAGAAGGATCAAAGAAGAAGAAGGCAGAACCGAAGAAGAAGGTCGATGGCAAAGGAAAGTGTTTCCATTGCAACAGCGACGGCCATTGGAAGCGGAACTGCCCTACTTACCTGGCCACCCTAAAGAACAAGAAGGAAAGTCCTTCTGGAGGTATGCTCGTTATTGAGTCTAACCTTACGGTTTCTTCTGCATCCAGTTGGGTGCTTGACTCTGGTTCTAGTGCTCATCTGTGCACTTCTATGCAGGGTCTTGAGGATAGCAGGAGGCTGAGGGATGGAGACATGATCCTACGCGTCGGTAATGGAGCAAGAGTTGCTGCAGTAGCCGTGGGAACATACCCTCTGCGATTACCATCTGGTTTAGACTTAGTTTTAAAAGACTGTTATTATGTGCCTGCAGCTAGCAGGAATTTGATTTCTGTTTCATGCTTAGCACAAGAAGGTTATGTGATTCACCTTCTTTAAGGACCATTGTAACATTCTTTATGAAAGAAATAAAATTGCAAATGGTTTCCTTGTTAATGGTCTTTATCAGTTGCATATTGATGTACCTGTTTTAACTATCGAGCAAAACGTGAATGCCAAACGACCTAGGGATAGTCCAAACGACAGATATCTATGGCACCTGAGATTAGGTCATATAGCAGAAGATAGGATTAACAAATTGGAGAAAAATGGGCTATTGAGTCCATTGACTTTTGAGTCATATCCAACTTGTGAATCTTGTCTTCAAGGCAAAATGACTAAACTCCCTTTTGTTGGACATGGGGAGAGGGCCACAGATCTCCTTGCCCTAGTACATACTGATGTGTGCGGCCCATTCGATGTGCCGGCTAGAGGCAATTTTGTCTACTTCATTACCTTTATCGATGATCTGTCTAGGTATGGGTATGTGTATCTTATGAGACATAAGTCTGAAGCCTTTGAAAAGTTCAAAGAATTAAGACATGAAGTAGAAAAACAAACTGGAAAACCCATTAAGGTTCTTCGATCAGATCGAGGAGGTGAATACCTTAGCCGGGAATTCCTAGACTATCTTAAGGAAAATGGCATAGTCTCTCAATGGACTCCACCAGGAACACCTCAACTCAACGGGGTTTCAGAACGGAGAAATCGGACTCTATTGGATATGGTTCGATCCATGATGAGCTTCACAGACCTCCCAGATTTTCTTTGGGGACATTCATTATTAACTTCAATCTATTCTACTGAATAGGGTTCCCTCTAAAACCATTCCTACCACACCGTATGAGATATGGCACGGTAAGAAACCAAGTCTGAGTCATCTCAGAATTTGGGGTTGTCCGGCTTATGTCAAAAGACAACAAGTGGACAAGTTAGAGTTTAGGTCCTTTAGAGCTCGATTCGTAGGATATCCTAAAGAGTCATTAGGATACTATTTCTACATTTCAGAAGACCACAATGTGATTGTGAGTCGACATGCCATATTTCTTGAAAAATAGTTTATTCAAGATAGTGGCATTGGAAAGCAGATTAAGCTTGATGAGAAAGTCTCACAAGCAGCAACGAGCTAAGGACCAAGTGGAACCAAATCAGGTTGAGCCAATAAGAACACTACCTCCTCCACCTCGTAGATCGGAAAGAGTTTTCCGTCCCCCTGAAAGATACTTAGGTATAATTTCAGAGGACGTAGAGGAAATATTCCTCATAGGTAATGGTGCTCATGGTGATGATCCCAAAACCTATAATGAGGCGATATCAGATATCGACTCCGAGAAATGGCTTAGAGGCAATGAAGTCAGAAATTGACTCGATGCACTCAAACCAAGTCTGGACCTTGGTAGATCCACCAGAAGGTATAGTACCTATTGGGTGTAAATGGATCTTCAAGAGAAAGATTGGTGCAGATGGGAATGTGGAGACATTCAAGGCTAGACTAGTGGCAAAAGGTTATAGTCAACGTGAAGGCATTGACTATCAGGATACCTTTTCCCCGATAGTAGCTATGCTAAAATCCATCCGCACATTGCTTGCCGTTGCAGCCTATTTCAATTATGAAATATGGCAAATGGACGTGAAAACGGCATTCCTAAATGGATATCTTGAGGAAGATATCTATATGGAACAGCCCTAGGTTTCACATCCAGTGATACTGATCACAAGGTTTGCAAGCTGCAAAGGTCCATATATGGACTTAAGCAAGCATCTCGGAGCTGGAACACTCATTTCAATGATGTGATTCAAAAAGTTTGGTTTCATCAAAAATGAAGAGGAACCATGTGTTTTCAAAAGGGTCAGTGGGAGCGCTGTTGTCTTCCTCGTATTGTACGTGGATGACATCCTCCTTATTGGGAATGATATTTTCAAGTTGACTTTGGTCCAAGTATGGTTATCTAAGAAATTCTCTATAAAAGATCTAGGAGAAGCATCCTTTGTTTTGAAAATTAAGATCTATAGGGATAGATCGAAGTAGGAATGCTGGGTACTTTCACAAAAGATGTACATAGAGGAAGGTGCTGAAGAAGGTTCAGCATGGAAAACTTCTAAGAGAAGATTAAGTGCCCTTCAGACATGGCATTCATCTCTCCAAAGAAGATGTGCCCTCAAGCACATCTGAGTAGATTGAACGCATGAGCAAGATCCCTTATGCTTCAATGCAATAGAAAGCCTCATGTATGCCATGCTATGTACATGATCTAATATCGCCCATCTGTGAGTGTCACTAGCAGGTATCAATCAAATCTAGGTGAAGAGTACTGGACTTCTGTGAAGTGTATCCTTAAGTACTTGAGAAGAACTAAGGATATATTTCTGATCTTTCATATTGGAGAACTCTAGGTCTAGGGGATATATAGACTCAGACTTTCATATCTGATATAGATGATTGAAAGTTGACATCTGATAGTCTGTTCTTGTATATTGTTGGTGCTGTAAGCTAGAAAAGTTGCAAGCAGACCGTGATAGCAGACTCTACCATGGAAATAGAATATATCGCTGCATCAAAAGTTAAGGAGGTGTTCTGGTTCAAGAAGTTCGCTGCAGAGCTTGGAGTGATGCCATCAGATGCCATCCCTCTGTACTATAATAATAATAGTACCATAGCCCTAGCTAAGGAGCCGAGGTCTCACCAGAAGTTCAAGCACATCAAGTGGCGGTATCATCTCATCCGCGATTACCTCAAGAAGGGATATATCGAGGTCAAGAGAGTTGACACCGCAGATAATATGGACTGACCCACTTACATGAAGCCATTGAGCCAGTAGAAGATTCGAAGCGCACCTTGAGAAGATGGGACTTAGATTTGTTAGTCAATTGGCTTTAGATCAAGTGAAAATTTGTTAGATATATGTGCCTTAGAAGCCAGAATTGGCCTGACACTTGTAATACACTTTCTAGGGGCAAATTTTTATAATTTTGACTAAAATTAACAAAAAAAGGGTTATTTTTTCTATTATATTATATATTTAAAGTGTCCTGATGATACATCCTTTTGAGTTAACAGGTAATGATAGTGCATATCTTTCAAGAGTTAAAAATTTAAGGTACGTGAATAATCATAATTAACTCATAAATTAGCTTTCCGACCGTAGGATCATCATGAGGATGGTAAATTGATCTAGAAGATTTGGTGTATGATCGCTTCTCTTTAGGATAGATGGATCTTGAGTCTATGATGTGGAGATACCAGAAGCGAGAGTATAGGTACTCATTAGAGAACGTTGGCATTGAGCATGACCACCACGAGCAATCATAAGAGAGTCTACCTTCTTGTCAATAACTGAGCTCGATGCTGCAGTTAGTTGTATTTGGTTCTTTGACCTGAGGTGCATTCGGTAGTTCATCTTGAGGGTGTTATAGTTTGACTGCACCATAACTCGATCTTCCCTAGCCATATGGAACCCTGAGGTGTATGTTAGCTATAGCATGTTCATTGTAGGAACTGGATTGCATCAAGATGGGATCTATCTACCTCGGTGATAGAGGAGTAGCCCTATGATGATCATGAGAATCAAGTCCAGAAATCCATGGCCATGGTAGAGTGAAATAATAGAAAGAGTTTCTATTTAGATTTTCACATTGGACTTGAATCGAATGATTACATCATATGACAGAGACTAGGGTTTGATGAGTTCACCTTAACCCTAATCTGATCGGGGCTCAAGATAGAAGAACTGAATCACACAGGTAGCTGCACCAAGAGGTTCGCATTCAGCTCTGATGGGTTGCCACCATATACTGCTAGGTGTCACTGGTGGATTTTGGGAGCAATTAGAATGATTTAGATGATCGATCATTCTAGCTGTTCGAATTAGAAGAGTTCTGATCCATCGAAAGGAGTTTCGATGATATCTATGATAGAGATCATGACATATCCCATTACCATACAGAACTGAACCTAACTGGGTCACACAAACAAGGGTTTGAATCTGGTGATCATCAATTGAACTGATCTAGTTCAATTGATCTGAATGAGATTCAATTAGGTTCAAGGAAATCGTGCTAGCACTCGATTGAACCTAACGTTCTTCTTTTACTATCACAAATAAGTTGTCCTGTCTGAGCCAAAGGAGTTTGTGCTCAATCAGAGGCCTTCATATGGTCTGACTGGAGGTTGTCCAAGTCAGAATAGGTTGTCTTATTTGTAAGACATTACCTGCCATTTTGGTCACCTGCCATTTCTTGTTCTTTGACTTTGGTCAAAAGTCTACCTTTGACTGGTCAAACGTTGACCATTCACCCTTTGACTTTTGACCACATGTCATGCACCTATTGGAGAGCTGGTGGGGGCCTGTCCCCCTGCCAGAACCTGGCAAGGAGAAGGGCACACGCCAAGGGTGGCGTGAGCCCAAGTAGGAGGCGCCTTGGAGTCCTTGTTGGACAAGGACTCCACCTCCCTTTAGGATTCCAATCAGAGTTCTACTAAGAATCCAGTTTGACTGGTCTTAGGCGCCCTCTAAGGAGGAATCCAGGGGTCTCTTTTTCAACCAATCAGATTTAGATCTGATTTCACAAAGGGTTGTGATTGGTTGAGAGGAAGAGGAGTTGGATCACAAGAGGTCTATAAATAAGACCCTGCGCCCAACCCTAATCCTAAGTGAATTCAATAGAGATTTCCTACGCCCCAAGGCTGCCTCTCCCCTCCTTCTCCACGCCATAGTCTCTTCTCCCTTTGCTCTCCACGTCCAAAAGTGTTTTGGATTTAGTTTGGTGCGATTCAGATCAAGGAAAGGCGATCAAAAGCAAGAAGGCTGCGCTGCTGCAAAAGGACGACTGCAGATCTTCAAAAGAGTTTTGAAGATCCTCCAGATCAGATCCAGATCTGATTTTTGGAGGTGTGATAGAGAAGAAGAGGATCTCCAGATCCAACCCAAGTGGATACCGGTAGAGGCCAGGCGCTTGCATGGCTAAGATCCAGAACCTTCCGCTGCAATCAGGATCATCTGCAGGGTAATAGGATTACCCAAATTAGGTAAATTGAATTTGATTTAATTTATCTTGTTTTATTTTATTTATTAAAATAATAAGAATCAGATCTGAAACATATCAAGATCTGATTAAGGTCAAGAGAAAATTTTTGAAATATATCTCTTGATCTAATCAGATCTGGACGAACCTGGATCGGGAAATCAGGATTTCCCTTCAATACCTTCCTCTTTTAGGGATTCAAGTTGATGCTCGATTAGGAGGACTTGAACTGCCTTGATGCTCGGGCAACCTATCAGACCGACCATTTAGTCAATGATCATCTTTTCTTATAATTTAATTCTATTAAATTCATTGAATAGAAGTTCATTATTTTTAATATTTTAAATAAAATTATTTGATTCTTCTAATGGATAATAGTAGTTGGCATACAACCCTGCCAACGGGTAATAGTAGTTGGTTTATAACCCTACCAGTGAGTAATAGTAGTTGATATATGACCCTACCAACAAATAATAGTAGTTGGTATTTTATTGATTATAGTTCTATCATGTGCATAATAGTGACCTTAGCATTACTCTAAAAGAATTATTAAGAACTATGATATAACAAAATAGTAAATAATTTATGACTTTATCTATAAAGCTAATATGATTTATGAATTTATTTATGTTATGCATTGGGAAACCGTGTTCATGTAAATTGCATGATTTATGAATGTAAAGAGTATAATTGATTTATGATATACTACTATTATAAAATTTTATCTTCTAATGATAATCATCTTCTCTAAAGAATTTATTGATGCACGTATAAACTTATGCTTGATTTGGTAAGATAGTGCAAGGTTAACTTACTGAGTTGGTGTAGCATATTTCCTTTTTTTTTTTTTGTCCAGACAAATAAGGTTAGGAATGATGGATGATCCAGACTTGAAGGTTTGATGATTATGGACTTGTAGTTAACTATTTATGAATTTGAGATGTAGGTTTGGTATTTGATTTTAGATTTAGATGCTCTGAATTAATCTTGATTTAATTACTTGATAAATGATGAAATTTAATCTTTTATTATATTTTATTTGTGATGAATTTTAGTTGGTTATGATTAATAGGATTTATGTTATTGAGGGCAATACTCCTCGATAGCATGAACTTGTTATATCCTAGATTTGAGGTGTGACACATTTATTTTCTCAAACTCCAAATATACACTCTGATATTTCTGAGTGATACATGAGCTTAGTTGAATATCTAATTTGGACCTCGTAGTGATGCATGAGCTTAGTTGAATATCTAATTTGGACCGCATACTGGTGGACCGCCACATCAAAATTAAAGAAAATAAGACCTATCTCCTTTATATGGTGCTATTTAGTATGCTTTCATTTTCATATATCCCAAATCATCAACATAATATTTATCTCTTCCAAAGCATAAATAATTCATGTCAAATAATGGAATTATTTGTTTCATTTATAAAGTTTGTAATAGAATTTATATTTGTTATACTTACCATCTATTGTGTATGGAATGTTTAATTCTATCTCCTCCCCAGAACATTGAAACCATTCTTGAACAAATCTTTTACCTACTCTATGGCTTAAGGTTAGTAAAAAAATAGCTATTGTTTCTTCAATACTCATTTCTCAGCTACTTATTAAACCATGCTTATCCTTGAATAAACTGCAAAGATTTTGAAATACATGCATCTCCATTTGAAATTGCTTATAGCATCTATTGCCAACTCCATGCAAAAATAAAAGATCTATAATCTATAGATGACCAACATATGAAGAATCCCTATATGGCTATTAATAAATATATTTGAAAAAATAATCAATATAGGCTGCAATACCAGTTAGTATAAGTGTATCAAGCTTAATGTCTCTTTCTTTAGTATCATCCTCTAGTTGAAAAGAATCAACTCATTTATCCACATACATATTTTCTACTATTAAATGAAAGTAGTCCCAAATCATGTTTAATTAATAACATATCCTAAAGAACATAAATATAAAGTTGCACAAATACAATTATTGACATGCTTGTAAAAATATAAAGATAACAATGCATGTACCATAATATCATATACCACCACATCTATATTTTATTACATAATAAGAACCTATTTCCAAGAATATAAAGATGCTTAAATCATCCATGCTGCTGGGGATAAAATAGCTCCTGCCGAAGTCCAGTGAGATGTCCGACCTTAGTATAGTTCCATCTGAAGTTGTGGCAACCATGTCCGAATTTCAACCAAGCTACTTTCTAGCTCCAACCCAATTCAAGAAGGTTAGCTTTTAGACCTTGTGCCCCAGACGAACTTCTTAACAACAACCATCAGCTCTCTCTCAATGACTACAGAACCTGCCAAAGGCATGATGGACTTTGTCAGGACGAACTTGAACAGTAAAAGAAGCCTTCATTTAATTAATTTTGATCTTTAGCTCAAGATGGATAGCTGGACTTCCAATGTAGAATCCTAGCACAGCCCAACCTTGCCTAGTGGCCGACCTTAGAGATAGTCAAACTCCTTCTGATCGAATTCCATCACTGCAGGTGGCAGATCTCATCAATCTCAAAAACTAAGAACCTTGGCTAGTTGAATTTCTCTCCAGTTGAATTCTTCTACTCTGCCCTATGAGTGGTAGATCCTAGCACTTTTGCACTTCTAAGAATAGCCAAAATAGCACCAGCGAGAAGCCATGAGTCTTGGCAGTCACCCATTCGGGCTTCCAATCGATCTTGAATCCCTACTATCCTAGCTGAACTCCTCTAAGAGAACTAGCCACATTTCTCAGTAAAGAATCTGCTATCCTCTTTCTGATGTCAAGCTAGAATATTCATGCCTACTCTTAGCTGACCTTGAAAGTGGCCAAGTTTCCCAAAACTGTAATAAGCAGCACCGATAAAATCTAACCAATTGCAGGTCCGTCGCCCGTTACCTAGATGCCAATCTTCAAGTTTGACTGATCCAACTTCAAGTTCTGTATCCCAATAAGAACAGCTTATTAATAGACATAGAAGTCTCCAACCTTCCATCCGAACTTCAAGAAATGAAACTCAACCTCTTAGAAGTCATGATAATGATAGTCCACTCTTCATAACAAACTCCACCCTTCGTAACAAACATCCAAACGGCCTACTGACATTCTATTATGGCTGTCATTATCATTCTATTATGAGCTCCACCTATAAAAGGAATCCTCTAAATACTTTTTCTTCTCTAATCTGTCAACCTCTTCTCTCTACTCTAAATTCTCTTGAGTACTCCATTCTTGTTGGTCAGAGAACTAACTTTACTATTGGAGGGTCCTGTCAGAGCCACCCACCTCTGATTTAAACTTCATCTTATAGATCTCCTTAGCGACCTCATTCTCCCCAACTCCAGCGTGCTCCAGTGTCCAAACTATTTTTTGCACCAATACATGTATAAAGCAATAATTTCAAAGCTAACCAAATAATAAGTGGTGAGAATATAATATTCATTATAGACTTAATTTAATTATAAATCTATTCTAATAACAATTCTAATAAAGTCTTGAATAATCAAGTCTATTTGGTAATCATCAAAATTAATCATAGTACCAACAATCTTCCCCATTTTTATGATGACAAAACTTTGAATATATGTGCAAATAATAAATATAATGAGTTTTAACTAAATTGCCAACATGATTCATGAAGTGATAAAATAAATACATATATATGAATATACACTTCATGAATGCCTAATTGGAATTAACAATTTGATATGAAAATTCTCATTTCTTATGATCTCAAGCAAACACATGAGCATTTCCAGCATTGTTAGAGCATCAAAAAGTGCAAGAGAAAGAAAGAATGTCATTAAAATCAACTCAAGCTCAAATATACACATATTCAATTTTTGGAATTTGATTTGATTTCTCCCCCTTTCAAATTTAACTCGGATTCTAATTTCATATTTTCTCTCCTTTTTGAAAGTATGCAACAAATTCAAAATGAATATTTTCCTCACTTTTTTGAATTCTATTTATGAACAATATAAACTCAATAATACTTCTCCCCTTTCTCAAAAACATAGACTCAAAATGTTTTTATTTAAAAACACATCTCCCCCTTTTTGAATAAAGTAGATGCATTAAACAAAATTATTTTGAACTTCAAACATTCAAGAGCGATGGAACTTTTCAAAATTAAGGATTTTGAATAGATCATTCAAAGCAAATCATAGGATATATTTAGTTTTCCAAAATCCATCTCTTCCTTTCAAATTTAAATCAAGTTTCAAAAAATTTATTTTAGTTTTTGAGCATGAAGATGAACCGATCAAATTCAAATCAAAATTGAATGCAAATGTTTTTGATTTTACCAATTAGGATTCAAAATCTAGAAAGGATCATCAAAATCAAATTTAGATCACAAATCAAATTCTAAAAATTTGGATCAAATTCAGATTAAAGAAAATAATACTTTTCCTCCTTTTAAATTCAGATGAATCACTTAAATTCAGATCAAGTTGTTTGTGAGCTTGATAGTTCAAGAATTTTAAAACTAATGAGTCATATCATTTTGAAATCAATTGTTTTAGAAAAAAATTAATTAATGAAATTCAAATCAAAATAATAAATTATTTTGAATTGGTACCAATAGATTATTCAAGACAATCATAAAGAGATTTTTCTATTATTTGCCAAAAAGAACATCTCTTCCTTTTCTTAACTAGTATTAATTAAGATTAGGAAATGTATGAGTTTGTGAATTTTATCTCAAACAATATTATATCAAGAATATAGCTATGCAAAAAAGATTTAAGACAAAGGACTTTTTTTCTTTTTGCTAAAAGATAAAGCAATAGAGTACTAGACAAAAATAAATTATTTGATACCAATTGTAAAAATTTACTTCTTGATAATAATAACTTTAAAATTCAAATTAAATAACAACTTTCTTGAAAAAATTTCTTGATATCACTTGAAGATTTAAGAGAGCAATTTTGAAATTCATTTCATAAAAGTGATCATTTAGAGCAAAATATTTTTCAAATTTTGATTGATGCTAATTAATTATCAAAAATGATGACTAAATCAAGACATACAAAGTATCATATTTCACAAGACAAATCAAATGAACAAAGCAACACAAATGCTCAAATATATCAAGATAAGCAAGATACACAAGTTCATCCATGATTTTTCCTTTTAAGTTCAAAAATTTTTCTCCTTTAAAATCAATAATGATTTTTTAAAACAAATCAAATGCATAAAATCACATGAATGATCAAAATATTAGAACAAAAAATAAATTAAAGAAAAATCTAATTTTCTTACTATAAGATCGATTTGATCTGATCTATAGTAGAATTTCAAAAATTTTCTACCTAGATCTGATCAGATCTAAGAATTCTTAGATCTGATTGGTATGATTTGATATCAAAAATTAAAATTTAATTAAATTTATAGTAAAGATTGTTACCTGATTCTAGGTGAATAATTTACCCCATCGATAATCTAACTGTGCTTCGAGATTCTGGATCTAGCCGCGCATGTGCCTAGCCTCTATTGTAGTGCACTCAGGCCAGATTTGAATGACGTCCCCTACTAGATCTGATCTCTAAAAATCAGATTTGATGTCTTCTTGTAGAACCTTCAAATCGATCTCTGAAGGCTGCACATTCATCTCACGAACACTATCATCTCTTGCTGATCCTTGCACTTGCAGGACTTGGATCCTTCTTTTTGATTTGCCCAACTACTTGGGCATGGAGAAGAGGGAGAGGACCTAGAGAAGATGGCATGGAGAGGGAGAGAGTGGTAGCCTTTGGGTGTAGAAGACTAGAATTTGCAAACCCTAGGGTGCAGGGTCTTTAAATAAACTCCTGCACCAAGCCTAGAGTCCCAATCCATCAAGCAACTAGCTTGCTTGATTTAATTGCACTCCTATCAGATATTCCATGCCAAAACACCCAATCCCCATCAGGTTTTGTCACCCAAAATTCCTCTAAAAAAATTGCCACAAAAAGATGAGGAGTCTTTGGCGCATGGGACTCTTCCTCCCTAGAGTTTGATTTATATCAAACTCTTTGACCTAGTCAAAATGGGATGCCTATTTTATCCACATGGGGCACATGCCAATGGGGAGCCTATTTTATCCACATGGGGCGCATGCCAAGAGGGGGCGTGCATCCAGTTCTCCCATAAAAAATAGCAGGAGATGTGTGCCCCTAAGAAATTCTCCTAGGGTGGCGCAATGCCGCTTCTCCCTTAATTCCTACAATCGGGTCAACTCTTGACCCTTGTCCTTTTTCCATCTGATGGAATTAAGACAAGTTCTTTTTCTTTAGGACAAGCCTTGATCTGATCTGAATAAGCACCAGTCAGACTAGAACAAATCCATAAAAGGCTCCTGGGTGAGCCAAATCAAATTTGATTCAGTTGAGACAAACTAGAAAAACTATAGAAGGAGAAAGTCAGGCTCAATCATGTGCTAGTATAATTTTCTTAAATCTAATTGGATCAAATTCAAATCAATCGAACTAGATTAGTCCAATTGATGACATCCAGACCTAAATTCTTATTCGTGTGATCTAGTTAGGTTTAATTCTATATGATAATGGAACATATCGTGATTCTATCATTGACATCATCGAAATACCTTTCGAAGGACCAAAACTCTTCCAATTTACTCAATTAGAATTGTCGATCATTAAGATAATTCTAATTAATCCTAAAATCTACTAGTGATATCTAGCAGTATGTGGTGGCAATCCATCAGAATCAAATATGAATCTCTTGATGTAGAAACTATGTGATTGGGTTCCTCTATCATGAGCCCCAATAGGATTAGGATTAAGATGAACTCGTCAAACCCAACACCCATCACATAAATTAATTATTCGATTCGAGTTCAATATGAAATCCTAATAAAAACTTCTTTCTATTAATTCACACTACCATGACCATGGGCTTAAGGACTTGA
>QRFJ01003145.1:24610-42125 GCA_006176705.1 Cocos nucifera | reverse complement strand
AAGAAAGTGGCATTGTCACTCACAATCACATTGTGATTCTGAATGTAGAAATAGTTCCTAATGACTCTTTAGGATATCTTATGAATCGAGCTCTAAAGAACCTAAACTCTAACTGTCCGCATTGTTGCCTTTTGACATGAGCCGGACAATCCCAATTCTGAGATGACTCAGAATTGATTTCTTACATGCCATATCTCATCGGTGTGGTAGGAAGGTCTTAGAGGAACCCTATTTAGTAGATAAATTGAAGTTAACAATGAATGTCCCCAAAGAAAATCAGGAAGGTCTGTGAAGCTCATCATGGATCGGACCATATCCAATAGAGTCCGATTTCTCCATTCTGAAACTCCGTTGAGTTGAGGTGTTTCTAGTGAAGTCCATTGAGAGACTATGCCATTATCCTTAAGATAGTCTAGGAATTCCCGGCTAAGGTATTCACCTCCTCGATCTTATCGAAGAACCTTAATGGGTTTTTTAATTTATTTTTCTACTTCATGTCTAAATTCTTTGAACTTTTCAAAAGCTTCAGACTTGTGTCTCATAAGATACACATACCCATACCTAGATAGATCATCGGTAAAAGGTAATTAAGTAGACAAAATTGCTCTAGCCGGACATCAAGGCCGCATACATCAATATGTTACTAGGCAAGGAGATCTGTGGCCCTCTCCCTATGTCCACAAAAGGGAGTTTGGTCATTTTTTGCTTGGAGACAAGATTCACCAAGTTGGATATGACTCGAAAGTCAATGGACTTAATAAAACCATTTTTCTCTATTTGTTGATTCTATCTTCTTACTATATGACCTAATCTTAGGTGCCTAGATATCTGTCGTTTGGACTATCCCTAGGTCGTTTGCGCATTCACGTTTTGCTCGATAGTTAGAATAGGTACATCAATATGTAGCTGATAAAGACATTAATAAGAAATCATTTGCAATTTTTATTTCTTTCATAAGAATGTTATAACGGTCCTTAAGAAGATAATCACATAGCCTTCTTGTGCTAGCATGAAATAGAAATCAAATTCTGCTAGCTGCAAGCACATAATAACAGTCTTTCAAAACTAAGTCTAAACCAGATGGTAATCGAAGAGGGTACATTCCCACCGCCACTGCAGTAAACTCTTTACACCATTACCGACGTAGGATTCTATCTCCATCCCTCAGCTCCTGCTATCCTCAACCCTGCATGGAAGTGCACAGATGAGCACTAGAACCAAAGTCAAGCACCAACTGAGTGAAGAAATCTAAGGTTAGACTCAATAATGAGCATACCTCCAGAAGGACCTTCCTTCTTGTTCTTCAGGGTGGCCAGATAAGTAGGGCAGTTTTGCTTTCAGTGGCCGTCGTTGTTGCAATGAAAATACTTTTCTCTGGTAGTGGCTTTCATCTTCGGCTCTGCCTTTCTTCTTCTTGCTCCTTCCACTTTTGCTTTTTTACAGACTTCTTTTCCTTTCCATAAATTTTTTTTTGGAAGAAGTCCATTCCATAGCAAGAACTGAGCCTTTAGAACCATTCATAGAAAGCTCAGTGGTGACCAGCATATTCATTAATTCGGCCAAGGAATTTTGAAGTTTATGCATTGGTAATCATGATGAATTGCCCATATGCATCAGTCAAGGATTGTGAATAATATCGTTCTATAGATCCAAGTCTAACTTTACTGAGCTTCTCAGCTTCATGTCCTTGATCATCATTAGAAGTGATCTTGGATAGACTGCCCATCACGCATCTTAGCTTAAAAGTCATTTTCGTGACTTGATACTTGACTGCGCGACTCTGTTCACCAAACATCTCCTACTGTGAGCCAACATTTGGCGAGCAGTCTGATATCTTCATGTTGTGCGTTGGAGCTCATCAGACATCGAGTCCCAACATGTAATATCTGACCTTATTATCTTCATCTTCATTTTCCAGAGACGCTCTCTGTTCAGTGGATAGATGGGTTGGTAAGGTGGAGGATCCTGATCCAAACAGGGTTAACTTAGAATCCAAAACATTTTGTAGTTCTTGAGCCATCTTAGTAATGGTTTGGTCAGTCTGTGTTGTCCAGGATACATGCCAATGGATTGGATGCAGACATTTTCCTATAAAGAAGGTTTCAAGATCTCTAATCTCTTCTCTTTTCCGAAAAATAGTTTATTCAAGATAGTGGCATTGGAAAGCAGATTAAGCTTGATGAGAAAGTCTCACAAGTACAACGAGCTAAGGACCAATTGGAACCAAATTAGGTTGAGCCAATAAGAACACTACCTCCTCCACCTCGTAGATCGGAAAAGAGTTTTCCATCCTCCTGAAAGATACTTAGGTATTATTTCAGAGAAAGTAGAGGAAAATGTTCCTCGTAGGTAATGGTGCTCATGGTGATGATCCCAAAACCTACAACGAGGTGATATCAGATATCGACTTTGAGAAATGGCTAGAGGCAATGCAGTCAGAAATTGACTCGATGCACTCAAACCAAGTCTGGACCTTGGTAGATCCATCAGAAGGTATAGTACCTATTGGGTGTAAATGGATCTTCAAGAGAAAGATTGGTGCAGATGGAAATGTGGAGACATTCAAGGCTAGACTAGTGGCAAAAGGTTATAGTCAACGCGAAGGCATTGACTATCAGGATACCTTTTCTCCAATGGCTATGCTAAAATCCATCCGCACATTGCTTGCCGTTGCAGCCTATTTCGATTATGAAATATGGCAAATGGATGTGAAAACGACATTCTTAAATGGATATCTTGAGGAAGATATCTATATGGAACAGCCGCTAGGTTTCACATCCAGTGATACTGATCACAAGGTTTGCAAGCTGCAAAGGTCCATATATGGACTTAAGCAAGCATCTCAGAGCTGGAACACTCATTTCAATGATGTGATCAAAATTTGGTTTCATCAAAAATGAAGAGGAACCATGTGTCTTTCAAAAAGGTCAGTGGGAGCGCTGTTGTCTTCCTCGTATTGTACGTGGATGACATCCTCCTTATTGGGAATGATATTCTCATGTTGACCATAGTCAAAATTATGGTTGTCTAAAGAATTCTCCATGAAAGACCTAGGTGAAGCATCCTTTATTCTAGGAATTAAGGTCTATAGAGATAGACCGAATAGGATGCTAGGACTTTCACAGAAGATGTACATAGAGAAAGTGCTAAAGAGGTTTAGCATGAAAAACTCTAAGAGGGGATTAATACCCTTCAGACATGGTATTCATCTTTCCAAGAAGATGTGCCCTAGCACACCTGAGGAAATAGAATGCATGAGCAAGATCCCTTATGCTTCAGCAATAGGGAGCCTCATGTATGCCATGCTTATGTACACGACCTGATATAGCCCATGCTGTGAGTGTCACGAGCAGATATCAGTCAAATCCAGGTGAAGAACACTGGAACTTCTATGAAATGTATCCTTAAGTACTTGAGAAGAACTAAGGATATGATTGTTGATCTTTTGGTAATGGAGAACTCCAAGTCCAGGGATACACAGACTCGGATTTTATGTCCGATATAGATGATCGAAAGTCGACATCTGGGAGTCTGTTTGTGTGCAATGGTGGTGCTGTCAGCTTGGAAGAGTTTCAAGCAGACAGTGATAGCAGATTCCACCATGGAAGCAGAATATATCGCTGCATCAGAAGGCTGTGAAGGAAGGCATTCTGGTACAAGAAGTTTGCTGTAGAAATTGGAGTAATGCCATCAGATGCCATTCCTCTGTACTGCGACAATAATGGCACCATAGCCCTTGCTAAGGAGCCAAGGTCTCACCAAAAATCCAAGCACATTGAGCGGCGATACCACCTCATCCACGATTATCCTCGAGAAGGGTTACGTCGAGGTCAAGAGAGTCGACTCCATAGACAATGCGGCAGACCGCTTACAAAGCCATTGGGCCAGCAGAAGATCGAAGCCCACCTTGAGAAGATGGGACTTAGACTTTGTAGCCAATTGGCTTTAGGTCAAGTGGGAGTTTGTTAGATATGTGTGCCCTAGAAGCCAGAATTGGCTGACACTTGTAATACACTTCTAGGGCAAAATTATAATTTTGACTATAAATAATAAAATGGATTATTTTCTATCACATAGTGTGTATTTAAAGTGTCTGTGATACATCCTTTGAGTTAATGGTAATGATAATTCATATTTTCAAGAGTTGAAAATTTAAGACATGAATTTTCATTATTAACTCATAAAATGCTTCCGACCATAGGATCATCACGAGGATGGTGATTGATCCGGAAGGTTGGTGTATAATCACTTCTCTTTAGGATAGATGAGTCTTGAGTCTATGGTGTAGGAGACATCCGGAGCGAGAGTACAGGTACTCGTTAGAGAATGAGGGCACTGAGCGTGACCACCTCGAGCAGTCATTAGGAAGTCTACCTTCTCATCGATGACTGACTCGATGCTGCAGTGGTGTGTCTGGTTCTTTGACCTGAGGTGCATCGGCAGTTCACCTTGAGGGTGTTATAGTTTGACTACACCATTAACTCGATCTCCTAGCCATTCAGAATCCTTGAGGTGTATGTTGGCTATAGCATGTTCATTGTAGGAATTGGATTGCACCAAGAGGAATCTATCTACCTCGGTAGGTATGAGGAGCAGCCCTATGATGATCATGAGAATCAAGTTCCATAAGCCCATGGCCATGGTAGAGTGAAATAATAGAAAGAGTTTCTATTAGGATTTTTACATTGGACTTGAATCGAATGATTAATTCATATGACAGATATTAGGGTTTGACGAGTTCACCTTAACCCTAATCTGATCGAGGCTCAAGATAGAAGAACTTAATCACACAGGTAGCTGCACCAAGAGGTTCGCATTTTAGTTCTGATGGGTTGCCACCATATACTGCTAGGTGTCACTGGTGGATTTTGGGAAGCAATTAGAATGATTTAGATGATCGATCATTCTAGTTGTTCGAATCAGAAGAAGTTCTGATCCATCGAAAGGAGTTTTGATGATGTCGATGATAGAGATCATGACATATCCCATTACCATACAGAACTGAACCTAACTGGATCACACAAACAAGGGTTTGAATCTGGTGATCATCAATTGAACTAATCTAGTTCAATTGATCTGAATGAGATTCAATTAGGTTCAAGGAAATCGTGCTAGCACTCGATTGAACCTAACGTTCTTCTTTTACTATCATAAATAGTTGTCCTGACTGAGCCAAAGGAGTTTGTGCTCGATCAGAGGCCTTCACTTTGTCTGACTGGAGCTTGTCCAAGTCAGAAAAGGTTGTCTTATTTTATAAGACATTATCTACCATTTTTGGTCACCTGCCATTTCTCGTCCTTTGACTTTGGTCAAAAGTTGACCTTTGACTGGTCAAACATTGACCATTGACACTTTGACTTTTGTCCACATGTCACGCACCTATTGGAGAGCTGGTGGGGCCTGTCCCCCTGCCAGAACCTAGTAAGGAGGAGGGCGCATGCCACCCTTGGCGTGTGCCCAAGTTGGAGGTGCCCAGGAGTCCCTATTGGATAGGGATTCCATCTTCTTTTTGGATTTCGATTAGAGTTCTCCTAAGAACCAACTTTGACTGGTCTTAGGCACCCTCTAAGGAGGAATTCAGGGGACTCTATTCCCACCAATCAGATTTAGATCTGATTTCACAAAGAGTTGTGATTGGTTGGGAAGAAGAGGAGTTGGATCACAGATAGTCTATAAATAAGACCCTACGCCCAACTCAAAGTGCAATTGAAAATCCCACACCCTAAGGCTGCCTCTCTCCTCTTCCTCCATGCCAAACCCACCTTCTCCCTCTCCTCTCCACATCCAAAAGTGTTTTGGACCTTGGTTGGTGCAATCCAGACGAGAGAAAGATGATTGAAAGCTAGAAGGCTGCGCTGCTACAAAGGACAACTGCTGATCTTCAAAAGGAGTTTTGAAGACCTCCAGATTAGATCTAGATCTGATTTTTGGAGATGTGATAGAGAAGAAGAGGATCTCTAGATCCAGTCAAAGTGGATACCAGTAGAGGCTAGGCACTTGCATGGCTAGATCCAGAACCTTCCGCTGCTCATAGGATCATCATCGGGTAATAGGATTACCCACTTCAAAGTAAATTAGATTTAATTTAATTTATCTAATTTTATTTAATTATTAAAATAATAAGAATCAAATCTGAAATATCCTAGATCTGATCTAGATCAAAGAGAAAAATTTTTAAATATATCTCTTGATCTGATCAGATCTAAACGAACCTGGTCTGGAAAATCAGGATTTTCCTTCAACAGATCCTTCTTGAGGTATGCTCGTTACAGAATCTAATCTTATAGTTTCTTTTGCATCTAGTTGGATGCTTGACTCTGATTTTAATGCTCACTTGTGCACTTCTATGCAAGATCTTGAGGATAACAGAAGGTTGAGGGATGGTGAGATGAACCTACATGTTGGGAATGGAGCAAAAGTTGCTACTGTGGTCGTGGGAACCTATCCTTTACGATTATCATCAGGATTAGATTTAGTACTTAGGAACTATTTTTATGTACCTACAACAAGCAAAAATTTGATTTTTATTTCATGTTTAGCATAGGAAAGCTATGTAATTAGTTTTCTTAAGGACCATAATAATATTCTTTATGAAAGAAATAAAATTGCAAGTAGTTTTCTTATAAATGGTCTCTAGTAGTTACATATTGATGTTTCTATTTTCAATATCGAGCAGAACATGAATGTCATAGGATCAAAACAACCTAGGGATAGTTTAAATGTTAGGTATCTTTGGCATCTTAGGCTAGGTCATATAGTGGAAGACAAGGTTAACAAATTAGAAAAATTTGAATTATTGAGTTCGTTGACTTTTGAGTCATATTCGATTTGTGAATTATGCCTTCATAGCAAAATGACCAAGTTTTCTTTTGTGGGACACGAGAAAAGGGCTACAAACCTGCTTGCCTTAGTACATACTGATGTATGCGAACCTATTTCATGTGCCAGCTAGGGTCATTTAAATCTACTTCATCACCTTTACTGATGATTTATCTCAATATGGGTATGTGTATTTGATGTGACACAAGTCTGAAGCTTTTGAAAAGTTCAAGAAATTCAGACTCAAAGTAGAAAAGTAAATAGATAAACTCATTAAGGTTCTTCAATCAGATCGAGAAGATGAATATCTTAGTCGAACATTTTTAGACTATCTTAAGGATAATGACATAGTCTCTCAATGGACTCTACCTGAAATGCCTTAACTCAACAAAATTTTAGAATTGAAAAATCGAACCCTATTAGATATGGTCCGATCCATGATGAGTTTCATGGACCTTCCTGAGTTTCTTTGGGGATATAGTCTGATGACCACTATATATTTACTGAATAGGGTTCCCTCTAAGACTGTTCCTACCACATCATATGAGATATGGCATGGTAAGAAATTAAGTCTGAGTCATCTTAGAATTTGGGGTTGTTCGGCCCATGTCAAGAGACAACAGACAGACAAATTAGAATCTAGTTTCTTTAGAGCTCGGTTTATTAAATATCCTAAAGAGTCATTGGGATATTATTTCTATCTTTCGGATGATTACAATGTGATTATGAGTCGACACACCATCTTCCTTGAAAAATAGTTTATTCAAGATGGTGGCATTGAAAGATAGATTAGACTTAAGAAGAAAGTCTTCGATGAGAAATGAGCTAATGAATCTATGGAACTCAATCAGATTGAGCCAACCCAGACACTACCTCCTCCACCTCATAGATCAAGTAGAATTTTTCATCCTCTTGAAAGATATTTAGGTACTATATCAGAAGATGTAGAGAAAATATTCATCACAGAAAATGGCGTTCATGGTGATGATCCCAAAACTTATGATGAGGTGATATCAAATATCGACTCTAAGAAATGGTTAGAGACAATGAAGTTAGAAATCGACTCAATGCGTTCGAACCAAGTCTGGAACCTTGGTAGATCCACTTGAAGATATAGTACCTATTGAATGTAAATGGATCTTCAAGAGAAAGATAGGTACCGATGAAAATATAGAGACATTCAAAGTAAGGCTCACAGTGAAAGGGTATATAGTCAGTGCAAGGGCATTGACTATTAGGGTACTTTTTCGTCCAGTAGCTATGCTCAAATCCATCCACACATTGCTTGCTATTGTAGCCTATTTCGATTATGAAATATGACAGATAGATGTAAAAACGACATTCTTAAATGGATACCTTGAGGAAGATATCTATATAGAATAGCTGCTAGGATTCACATCCAATGATAATGATCATAAAGTATGCAAGCTGTGAAGATCCATATATGGACTTAAGCAAGCATCTCAAAGTTAGAATGCTCATTTTAATGATGCAATCAAATTATTTAGATTCATCAAGAATGAGGAGGAACCATGTGTGTTTAAGAAGATCAGTGGAAGCACTATCATCTTTCTCGTACTGTACATGAATGACATCCTCCTTATTAGGAATGATATTTCCATGTTGATCATAGTCAAAATATGGTTGTCTAAAGAATTCTTCATGAAAGACCTAGGAGAGGTATCCTTTATTCTAGGAATTAAGGTCCATAGAGATAGACCAAATAGGATGCCAGGTATCTCACAGAAGATGTACATAGAGGAGGTATTAAAGAGGTTTAGCATGAAAAACTCTAAGAGGGGATTGGTGCCCTTCAGACATGGCATTCATCTCTCCAAGAAGATGTGTCCCAACACACATGAGGAGATTGAATTCATGAGCAAGATCCTTTATGCTTCAATAATAGGGAACCTCATGTATGCCATGCTTATGTACGCGATCTGATATTGCCCATGCTGTAAGTGTCACGAGCAGATATCAATCGAATCCAAGTGAAAAGCACTGGATTTCTATAAAATATATCCTTAAGTACTTAAGAAGGACTAAGGATATGTTCTTGATTTTTGGTAATGGAGAACTCCAGGTCCAGGGCCATACAGACTCAGACTTCATGTCTGATATAGATGATCGAAAGTCAACATCTAGAAGTCTGTTTGCGTGCAATGGTGGTGCTATCAACTGAAAGAGTTTCAAGGAGATGGTGATAGTAGATTCCACCATGGAAGCAGAGTACATCGCTGTGTTGGAAGCTTTAAAGGAGGTATTCTGGTACAAAAAGTTTGCCATAGAGCTCAGAGTGATGCCATCAGATGCCGTCCCTCTGTTCTGTGATAATAATGGTACAATAGCCCTAGCTAAGGAGCCGAGGTCTCACTAGAAATCAAAGCACATCGAGTGGCGATACCACCTCATCTGCGATTACCTCGAGAAGGGATGCATCGAGGTCTAGAGAGTCAACATTATAGATAATGCAGTTGACCTATTGACAAAGTCATTATGCCAGCAGAAGATCGAAGCCCACCTTGAGAAGATGGGATTTAGATTTGTAGCAATTGGCTTTAGGTCAAGTAGGAGTTTGTTAGATGTATGCCCTAGAAGCCAGATTAGGCTAAACACTTGTAATACACTTCTAAGAGTAATTTTATAATTTTAACTATAAATTAATAGATTATTTTCTATCATAGTGTGTACTTAAAGTGTCTGTGATACATCCTTTAAGTTAGTGGTAATGATAATTCATATTTTCAAGAGTTAAAAATTTGAGACATGAATTTTTATAATTAACTCATAAACAGCTTTCGACCATAGGATCATCATGAGGATGGTGATCGATCCAGAAGGTTGGTGTATGATCTTTTTCTTAAGATAGATGTATCTTGAGTTTATGGTGTTGAGATACCATAGCGAGAGTATAGATACTTATTAGAGAATAAGGGTACTGAGCGTGACCATCTCGAGTAGTCATAAGGAAGTCTTACCTTCTCGTCGATGACTGACTCGATGCTAAAGTGGTGTATCTGGTTCTTTGACCTTAGGTGCATTGATAGTTCACCTTGAGGGTGTTATAGTTTGACTTACACCATAACTCGATCTCCTAGCCATTTGGAATCCTAAGATGTATGTTGGCTATAGCATGTTCATTATAGGAATTAGATTGAGATCTATCTACCTCGATAGATGAGGAGCAGTCTTATGATAATCATGAGATTGAGTCCTTAAGCCCATGGCCATGGTAGAGTGAAGATGATAGAAAGAGTTTCTATTAGGGTTTCACATTAGGACTCAAATCGAATGATTAATTTATATGACAGATATTGGGTTTGATGAGTTTACCTTAACCCTAGTCCAGTCGAGGCTCAAGATAGAAGAACCCAATTACATAGGTAGCTGCACTAAGAGGTTTGCTTTCAATTCTGATAGGTTTCTACCATATACTACTAGGTGTCATTGGTGGATTTTGGGAGCAATTAGAATGATTTTGATGATCGATCATTCTAATTGTATGAAATAGAAAAGTTCTTGGTCCATCAAAAGGTATTTCGATGATGTCAATGATATAGATCGTGACATATCTCATTACCATATAAAATTGAACCTAACTAGATCACACAAATAAGAGTTTCGGTTTGGATGTCATCAATTAAGCTAATCCAGTTTGATTGATTTGGATTAGATCCAATTAGGTTCAAGGGTAATCATGTTAGCACACGATTGAGCCTGACTTTCTCCTTACGTATTCTTTCTGATTCATCACAACCAAGTCTAATTTAATTTAACTTATTTTTATATTTTGAATGAATTTATTTTCATCTGATTGAAATAATTCTAGGTCAGATTAATTATAGAAATTAAATCCATTCATAGTGCAAATGGACTAGGGTCAAAAGTTGACTTATTTAAGAGAATTGAGGGTCACCTAATCAGATGCTTCTAGAAAATTCTCTAGAAATTCTTTTGATCTAATTTTTGGGTATGTGATAGGGCTCGAGTCATGCTATGGGTGTGTTAAAATTTGTGATTTATGGTAGAACTTTGACTAGGTTTTAATAGAGTTTGATTTGGATTAAACTCTTAAGGGAAGAGTCCTAGGCGCAATGGACTCTTCCTTATCTACTCATGTTGCCCACTTTTTGAATCAATATTGGCAACAAAACTAGATAGGATCTGGTGGTATTTCATGGAGAATAATTCCTAGAGTCGTTTTGATCAAATAATAAGTGATTTGGTCAAAGAAGGACTCTAGATGGCATTGTGTTTGAGAAACCTTTCTCACGCCATTGTGAAGCATCGCAAAAAATCTTTCAAATCAGATTCAAATCTAATCTTTGGAGAAAAGATTCATGTGGAGAAGATGTCTAGATCCTACTCGAGTGGATACCAGTAGAGGCCAGGCATGTGCGTGGCTCTTTCCAGAACCTCGGGATAGATTAGGATCACCGTAGGGTAATTTGACTACCCAAAGCAAAGGTATGAAATAAAATTAGATTTAATTTTATTTTTGATTTGTAATATTAGATCTTTAGGATCAAATCAGAGATGTCTCAGATCTAATTAGGATCATAGAAATTTTTTTTTGAAATATTTCTTCAGATTCAATCAGATCTGATCAATCTTGTGCAAGAAAAATAAGTTTCTTTCCTTCATCTATCAACCTCAATAGAGGAGTAGTCCTATGATGATCATGAAATGGAGTCCTTAAGCCCATGGACATGGTAGTGTGATATAATAGATAACAAGTTTCTGTTAGAGTTTCACATTAGCCTCAGATTGAATGATTCTATCATATGACAGGGTGTTGGGTTTGACGAGTTCATCTTAACCCTAATTCTATCGGGGCTCATGATAGAAAAACTCAATCACACAAGTAGCTACATCAAAAGTTTTGCATTTAGTTTTGATGGGTTGCCACTATATACTGCCAGGTGTCACTGATAGATTTTGAGAGCAATTAGAATGATCTTGATGATCGATCATTCTAATTAGGTGAATCAGAAGAGTTCTGGTCCATTAAAAGGTATATCAATGATGTCAATGATAGAGATCGTGATATATCTCATTAGCATATGAAATTGAACCTAACTAGGTCACACAAACAAGGGTTTGAATCTAGATGTGATCAATTGATCTAACCTAGTTTGATTGATTTGAATTGGATCTAATTAGGTTCAAGAAAATCATGCTAGCACACGATTGAGCCTAACATTCTTCTTCTATAGTCTTTCTAGTTCGTCTTGGTTGAGCCAATTGGTTTGAGCTCACCTAGGAACCCTGTATGACTTTGTCCAGGTTTGACAAGAGTTTGTCCTAAGTCAAAAAAATATTATCTTAATCCATCAGATGGAAATAGAACATCACCTAGCCAATTCCTATATTCGATAGGACAAGACTTGCCAATTCTTGTCACTGTTAGGACATGAGATGACCTAGATGCAGGTAAGAAAGGGCATGGGCGTGCGCCCCCTAAAGACTTTCTAGGGGCACACATCCCCTTGGGTTTTCATGCACAAATATGTGTGCACACCCCATGTTGGCATGTGCACATGCGGAAAAATGGGAGAGAGTCCCATAAGGATGGGACTGAGGTTTCCTGATGGGATCAAAGACTTAGGCGCCAAACTATTTGTTCTTATCCAAATATGGCGCCACTTATGGAGAGTTTTAGGCATCTCTAACCTGATTGGATTAGGTGACAAAGCATGGCCAATCAGATTAAAATCAATATAAATCAACCAATTTGATTGGTTGATACTATGTGGCACTGCATGGTGCAGTAGAGTTTATTTAAACCCCTACTGTGCCTAGGGTTTTCATGCACCCAATTCCTCCATGCCAAAGTGCTGTCGCCCCCCCTTATTCCATGCCCTTTCTTCCTCCTTCTCTCCCTCTTCTCCATGCCTAAAGGTTGGGCTAAAATCTAGCGAAGAAGATCCAAGGCATTGGTGCGAAAGATCAAATAAGAGATGACGTGTTTGTGAGATGAGCATGCGACCTTCAACTATTGATTGAAGGCTTTACAAATCAGATAAAGATCTAATTTTTGAAAATTAGATCTAAAAGAAGAGCACATCCAGATCCTACTCGAGTGAACTCTAGTAGAGGTCCAGGCACGTGCATGGCTAGATCAAGAATCTCGAGCAATGATAGATCATCGATAGGGTAACTAGTTTATCCAAAATCAAGGTACAACTATTGTTCCTACTTTTAATTTATTTTTATTTTTAATATCAGATCATAAAGATCAGATTCGAGAACTATCAAATCTGATCAAAATTTATAGAAAAAATTTAAAAAATTTTTTTCTATCGATCAGATCAGATCAGATCGATTCTATAGCGAAAAAACTAATTTTTTCTTTATAGTTCATCATGAACTTTCATATGAAATAAGCTCCAGTGCACCTTGGTTGAGTTAATGAACATGGTGGTTACTACTGACCAAACTATAAAAGATTCAAATGGCTCAATTCTTGCTATGAAGCAGACTTCCTCAAAAAAAAAAATATTTTGAAAAGTAAAAGAAGTCTGCGAAGAAGCAGAAGGTAGAAGAGAAGAAGAAGAATAAGGAAGAGCTGAAGAAGAAGACCACGAATAAAGAAAAATATTTTTATTGTAACACCAAAGGCTATTAAAAGTAGAACTGCTCTTCGTACCTAGCTAGCCTGAAGAACAAGGAGGTAGGTTCTTTTGGAGGTATGCTCATCATTGAAACTAATCTTATGGTTTCTTTTGCATCCAATTGGATGCTTGACTCTGATTCTAGTGCTCACTTATGCACTTCTATATCGGGTCTTAAGGAGAGCAGGAGGCTGAGGGATGGTGAGATGATCCTACATGTCGAAAATGAAGCAAGAGTTGCTGCTGTGGCCATAAAAACCTATCCTCTTTGATTACCATCGGGATTAGTTTTAGTTCTTAGAGATTGTTATTTTATGCTTATAGCAAGCAGGAATTTGATTTCTGTTTTATGTTTAGCACAAGAAAACTATGTAATTAGTTTCTTTAAGTATCACTATATAATTCTTTATGAAAGAAACAAAATTATAAGTGGTTTCTTAATTAATGGTCTCTATCAGTTACATATTGATGTTTCTATTTTCACTATCCAGCAAACATGAATGCCATAGGATCTAAGCAATCTAGGGATAGTCTAAATGAAAGATATCTATGGCACCTAAGGCTAGGTCATATAGCTGAAGACAAGATTAATAAATTGAAGAAATATGGATTAATGGATCTATTGACTTTTGAGTCATATCCGATTTATAAATCATGCCTTCAGGATAACATGACCAAGCTTCCTTTTATAGGACATGGGGAAGGGCCATGAACCTACTTGTCCTGGTACATATGAATGTGTGCGGCCTATTTGATGTGCCGACTAGAGACAATTTTTCTACTTCATCATCTTTATCGATGATCTATCTCAGTACTGGGTATGTGTACTAGATGCGACATAAGTCTGAAGCCTTTGAAAAATTTAAGAAATTCAGACATGAAAGTAGAAAAGCAAATCAGAAAGCCCATTAAGGTTCTTTTATTAGATCGAGGAGGTAAATATCTTAGTCAAAAATTTTTGGACTATCTCTGGGATAATAACATAGTCTCACAATGGACTCCATCTAAAATACCTCAACTCAACAAGATTTTAGAATGGAGAAATTAGACTTTATTAGATATGGTCTAATCCATGATGAGCTTCATGGATCTTCTAAATTTTCTTTGGGGACATAGTCTAATGACAGCAATATATCTACTGAATAGGATTTCATCTAAAATCATTCATACCATACCGTATGAGATGTGGTATGGTAAGAAACCAAGTATGAGTCATCTCAGAATTTGGGATTATTCGACCCATTTCAAGGATAATAGGTGGATAAGTTAGAGTCTAGATCCCTAAGAGCTCAATTTATTGGATATCCTAAGAAGTCATTAGGATATTATTTCTATCTTTCAGAAGACCACAATATGATTGTGAGTCGACATGCCATTCTTTTAAAAAAATAGTTTATTCAAGATGGTGGCATCGAAAGGTAGATCAGGCTCGAAGGAGAAAGTCTTCAAAGAGCAACAAGCCAAGAAACCTGAGGAACCCAGTTAGTCTGAGCCGATCCAAACACAACCTCCTCCACCTCATAGATCAAGTAGGATTTTTCATTCTTCTGAGAGGTACTTAGGTACTATTCAAGAGGATATAGAGAAAATATTCCTCATGAAAAATGAGGTTCATGGTGATGATCCTAAAATCTATGATGAGGCAATATCAGATATCAATTCTGAGAAATGGTTAGAGGTAATGAAGTCAGAAATTGACTCAATGCGCTTGAACCAAGTCTAGAACATAGTAGATCCACCTGAAGGTAAACTTATTAGGTGTAAATTGATCTTCAAGAGAAAGATAGATGCAGATGAAAATATAGAGACATTCAAGACTAAGCTAGTGGCAAAATGGTATAGTTAGCGTGAAGGCATTGACCATCAAGATACCTTCTCGTTAGTAGCCATGCTTAAATCCATCCATGCATTGCTTGTAATTGCAGCCTATTTCAATTATGAAATATGATCGATGGATGTGAAAATAGCATTCCTAAATTGATATTTTGAGGAAGATATCTATATGAAATAGTCCCTTGGTTTCACATCCGATGATGGTGATCATAAGGTTTGCAAGCTGCAAAGATCCATATATGAACTTAAGCAAGTATCTCGAAGCTGGAATGCTCATTTCAATGATGTGATTAAATCATTTGGTTTCATCAAAAATGAGGAGAAGCCATGTATCTTCAAAAGGATCAATGGGAGCATTATTGTCTTCCTCGTACTATACATGGATAACATCCTCCTAACTGAGAATGATATTTTCAAGTTGACTTTGGTCCAAGTATGGTTATCTAAGAAATTCTCTATAAAAGATCTAGGAGAAGCATCCTTTGTTTTGAAAATTAAGATCTATAGGGATAGATCGAAGTGAATGCTGGGTATTTCACAAAAGATGTACATAGAGAAGGTGCTGAAGAAGTTCAGCATGGAAAACTTTAAGAGAAGATTAGTGCCCTTCAGACATGGCATTCATCTCTCCAAAAAGATGTGCCTCAATACATCTGAGTAGATTGAACGCATGAGCAAGATCCCTTATGCTTCAATAATAGAAAGCCTCATGTATGCCATGCTATGTACATGATCTAATATCGCCCATCTGTGAGTGTCACTAGCAGGTATCAATCAAATCTAGGTGAAGAGTACTGGACTTCTGTGAAGTGTATCCTTAAGTACTTGAGAAGAACTAAGGATATATTTCTGATCTTTCATATTGGAGAACTCTAGGTCTAGGGGTATATAGACTCAGACTTTATATCTGACATAGATGATTGAAAGTCGACATCTGATAGTCTGTTCTTATATATTGTTGGTGCTGTAAGCTAGAAAAGTTGCAAGCAGATCGTGATAGCAAACTCTACCATGGAAATAGAATATATCGCTGCATCGAAAGTTAAGGAGGTGTTCTAGTTCAAGAAGTTCGCTGCAGAGCTTGGAGTGATGCCATCAGGTGCCATCCCTCTGTACTGCAATAATAATAGTACCATAGCCCTAGCTAAGGAGCCGAGGTCTCACCAGAAGTCCAAGCACATCAAGTGGCGGTATCATCTCATCCGCGATTACCTCAAGAAGCGATATATCGAGGTCAAGAGAGTTGACACCGTAGATAATACGACTGACCCAGTAATGAAGCCATTAAGCCAGTAGAAGATTGAAGCGCACCTTGAGAAGATCGGACTTAGATTTGTTGTCAATTGGCTTTAGTTCAAGTGAAAATTTGTTAGATATGTGCCTTAGAAGCTAGATTGGCCGACACTTGTAACATACTTTCTAGAAGCATTTTTATAATTTTGACTAAAATTAATAAAAAAATTAATTTTTTATTATATTATATATTTAAAGTGTCCATGATACATCTTTTGAGTTAACAGGTATGATAATGCATATCTTTAAGAGTTAAAAATTTAAGGCACGTGTTATCATAATTAACTCATAAATTACTTTCGATCGTAGGATCATCATGAGGATGGTAAATAATCTAGAAGATTGGTATATGATCGCTTCTTAGGATAGATGGATCATGAGTCTATGATGTGGAGATACCAGAACGAGAGTATAGGTACTCATTGAGAACGTTGGCATTGAGCATGACCACCACGAGCAATCATAAGAGAGTCTACCTTCTTGTCAATAACTAGCTTGATGCTATAGTTGTTTATTTGATTCTTTGACCTAAGGTGCATTGGTAGTTCATCTTGAGTGTGTTATAGTTTGACTGCACCATAACTCGATCTTCTAGCCATTCAGAATCCTAAGGTGTATGTTAGCTATAGCATGCTTATTGTAGAAATTGAATCACACCAATAGAGGATCTGTCAACCTTGATAGAGGAGTAGTCCTATGATAATTGATAAGCATCATAAATTCACCAATAAAAGTATTAATTTATTAATTAATTTATATTAATTTTTAAGAATTATTAATCAATTTATATATAATTTTTAAAAAATTTATATTTTTATTAATTAAAAAATTAATTAAAAAATAATAAAAAAAAATAATAAAAATTAAAAAATAAAATTTTATTATCAATAGAAAGAGCTCATTTTTTTGATCACAACAAAATAAATTTCAAGAAAAATGAAGCTAAAATGGAAAAG
>QRFJ01003145.1:0-23759 GCA_006176705.1 Cocos nucifera | reverse complement strand
CTTTTATTTAAATTTTTATTTATTTTATATTTTTTAAAAATTCTATCTTTTCCTTTTAGCTTCATTTTTCTTTTGAAATTTATTTTGGTTTGTGATTCAGTGAGTGTCACTAGCAGGTATCAATCAAATCTAGGTGAAGAGTACTGGACTTCTGTGAAGTGTATCCTTAAGTACTTGAGAAGAACTAAGGATATATTTCTGATCTTTCATATTGGAGAACTCTAGGTCTAGGGGTATATAGACTCAGACTTTATATCTGATATAGATGATTGAAAGTTGACATCTGATAGTCTGTTCTTGTATATTGTTGGTGCTGTAAGCTAGAAAAGTTGCAAGCAGACCGTGATAGCAGACTCTACCATGGAAATAGAATATATCGCTGCATCAAAAGTTAAGGAGGTGTTCTGGTTCAAGAAGTTCGCTGCAGAGCTTGGAGTGATGCCATCAGATGCCATCCCTCTGTACTATAATAATAATAGTACCATAGCCCTAGCTAAGGAGCCGAGGTCTCACCAGAAGTTCAAGCACATCAAGTGGCGGTATCATCTCATCCGCGATTACCTCAAGAAGGGATATATCGAGGTCAAGAGAGTTGACACCGCAGATAATATGACTGACCCACTAATGAAGCCATTGAGCCAGTAGAAGATTGAAGCGCACCTTGAGAAGATGGGACTTAGATTTGTTGTCAATTGGCTTTAGATCAAGTGAAAATTTGTTAGATATGTGCCTTAGAAGCCAGATTGGCCGACACTTGTAATATACTTTCTAGAAGCATTTTTATAATTTTGACTAAAATTAACAAAAAAATTATTTTTTTATTATATTATATATTTAAAGTGTCCATGATACATCTTTTGAGTTAACAGGTATGATAGTGCATATCTTTAAGAGTTAAAAATTTAAGGTACGTGTTATCATAATTAACTCATAAATTACTTTCGTTCGTAGGATCATCATGAGGATGGTAAATAATCTAGAAGATTTGTGTATGATCGCTTCTTAGGATAGATGGATCATGAGTCTATGATGTGGAGATACCAGAACGAGAGTATAGGTACTCATTGAGAATGTTGGCATTGAGCATGACCACCACGAGCAATCATAAGAGAGTCTACCTTCTTGTCAATAACTAGCTCGATGTTGTAGTTGTTTATTTGATTCTTTGACCTGAGGTGCATTGGTAGTTCATCTTGAGTATGTTATAGTTTGACTGCACCATAACTCGATCTTCTAGCCATTCAAAATCCTAAGGTGTATGTTAGCTATAGCATGCTCATTGTAGAAATTGGATCACACCAATAGGGGATCTGTCAACCTTGATAGAGGAGTAGTCCTATGATAATCAAGAGATCAAGTCCTTAAGCCCATGGTCATGGTAGTGTGAATTAATAGAAAGAAGTTTTTATTAGGATTTCACATTGAACTCGAATCGAATAATTAATTTATGTGATGGGTGTTGGGTTTGACGAGTTCATCTTAATCCTAATCCTGTTGGGGCTCATGATAGAGGAACCCAATCACATAGTTTCTACATCAAGAGATTCATATTTGATTCTGATGGATTGCCACCACATACTGCTAGATATCACTAGTAGATTTTAGGATTAATTAGAATTATCTTAATGATCGACAATTCTAATTGAGTAAATTGGAAGAGTTTTGGTCCTTCGAAAGGTATTTCGATGATGTCAATGATAGAATCACGATATGTTCCATTATCATATAGAATTAAACCTAACTAGATCACACGAATAAGAATTTAGGTCTGGATGTCATCAATTGGACTAATCTAGTTCGATTGATTTGAATTTGATCCAATTAGATTTAAGAAAATTATACTAGCACATGATTGAGCCTGACTTTCTCCTTCTATAGTTTTTCTAGTTTGTCTCAACTGAATCAAATTTGATTTGGCTCACCCAGGAGCCTTTTATGGATTTGTTCTAGTCTGACTGGTGCTTATTCAGATCAGATCAAGGCTTGTCCTAAAGAAAAAGAACTTGTCTTAATTCCATCAGATGGAAAAAGGACAAGGGTCAAGAGTTGACCCGATTGTAGGAATTAAGGGAGAAGACGGCATGCGCCACTGGAGAATTTCTAGGGGCACACATCTCCTGCTATTTTTTATGGGAGAATGGATGCACGCCCCCTCTTGGCATGTGCCCCATGTGGATAAAATAGGCTCCCCATTGGCATGTGCCCCATGTGGATAAAATAGGCATCCCATTTTGACTAGGTCAAAGAGTTTGATATAAATCAAACTCTAGGGAGGAAGAGTCCCATGCGCCAAAGACTCCTTATCTTTTTGTGGCAATTTTTTTAGAGGAATTTTGGGTGACAAAACCTGATGGGGATTGGGTGTTTTGGCATGGAATATCTGATAGGAGTGCAATTAAATCAAGCAAGCTAGTTGCTTGATGGATTGGGACTCTAGGCTTGGTGCTAGGAGTTTATTTAAAGACCCTGCACCCTAGGGTTTGCAAATTCTAGTCTTCTACACCCAAAGGCTACCACTCTCTCCCTCTCCATGCCATCTTCTCTAGGTCCTCTCCCTCTTCTCCATGCCCAAGTAGTTGGGCAAATCAAAAAGAAGGATCCAAGTCCTGCAAGGTGCAAGGATCAGCAAGAGATGATAGTGTTCGTGAAGATGAATGTGCAAAGCCTTTCAGAGATCAATTTGAAGGTTCTACAAGAAGACATCAAATCTGATTTTTAGAGATCAGATCTAGTAGGGGACGTCATTCAAATCTGGCCTGAGTGCACTACAATAGAGGCTAGGCACATGCGCGGCTAGATCCAGAATCTCGAAGCACAGTTAGATTATCGATGGGGTAAATTATTCACCTAGAATCAGGTAACAATCTTTACTATAAATTTAATTAAATTTTAATTTTTGATATCAAATCATACCAATCAGATCTAAGAATTCTTAGATCTGATCAGATCTAGGTAGAAAATTTTTGAAATTCTACTATAGATCAGATCAAATCGATCTTATAGTAAGAAAATTAGATTTTTCTTTAATTTATTTTTTGTTCTAATATTTTGATCATTCATGTGATTTTAAGCATTTGATTTGTTTTAAAAAATCATTATTGATTTTAAAGGAGAAAAATTTTTTGAACTTAAAAGGAAAAATCATGGATGAACTTGTGTATCTTGCTTATCTTGATATATTTGAGCATTTGTGTTGCTTTGTTCATTTGATTTGTCTTGTGAAATATGATACTTTGTATGTCTTGATTTAGTCATCATTTTTGATAATTAATTAGCATCAATCAAAATTTGAAAAATATTTTGCTCTAAATGATCACTTTTATGAAATGAATTTCAAAATTGCTCTCTTAAATCTTCAAGTGATATCAAGAAATTTTTTCAAGAAAGTTGTTATTTAATTAGAATTTTAAAGTTATTCTTATCAAGAAGTAAATTTTTACAATTGGTATCAAATAATTTATTTTTGTCTTGTACTCTATTGCTTTATCTTTTTGCATAAAGAAAAAAAGTCCTTTGTCTTAAATCTTTTTTGCATAGCTATATTCTTGATATAATATTGTTTGAGATAAAATTCACAAATTCATACATTTTCTGATCTTAATTAATACTAGTTAAGAAAAGGAAGAGATGTTCTTTTTGGCAAATAATAGAAAAATCTCTTTATGATTGTCTTGATTAATCTATTGGTACCAATTCAAAATAATTTATTATTTTGATTTGAATTTCATTAATTAATTTTTTTCTAAAACAATTGATTTCAAAATGATATGACTCATTAGTTTTAAAATTCTTGAACTATCAAGCTCACAAACAACTTGATCTGAATTTAAGTGATTCATCTAAATTTGAAAGGAGGAAAAGTATTATTTTCTTTAATCTGAATTTGATCCAAATTTTTAGAATTTGATTTGTGATCTAAATTTGATTTTGATGATCCTTTCTAGATTTTGAATCCTAATTGGGAAAATCAAAACAATTTGCATTCAATTTTGATTTGAATTTGATCGGTTCATCTTCATGCTCAAAAACTAAAATAAATTTTTTGAAACTTGATTTAAATTTGAAAGGAAGAGATGAGTTTTGAAAAACTAAATGTATCCTATGATTTGCTTTGAATGATCTATTCAAAATCCTTAATTTTGAAAAGTTCCATCGCTCTTGAATGTTTGAAGTTCAAAATAATTTTGTTTAATGCATCTACTTTATTCAAAAAGGGGGAGATGTGTTTTTAAATAAAAACATTTTGAGTCTATGTTTTTGAGAAAGGGGAGAAGTATTATTGAGTTTATACTGTTCATAAATAGAATTCAAAAAAGTGAGGAAAATATTCATTTTGAATTTGTTGCATACTTTCAAAAAGGAGAGAAAATATGAAATTAGAATCCGAGTTAAATTTGAAAGGGGGAGAAATCAAATCAAATTCCAAAAATTGAATATGTGTATATTTGAGCTTGAGTTGATTTTAATGACATTCTTTCTTTCTCTTGCACTTTTTGATGCTCTAACAATGCTGGAAATGCTCATGTGTTTGCTTGAGATCATAAGAAATGAGAATTTTCATATCAAATTGTTAATTCCAATTAGGCATTCATGAAGTGTATATTCATATATATGTATTTATTTTATCACTTCATGAATCATGTTGGCAATTTAGTTAAAACTCATTATATTTATTATTTGCACATATATTCAAAGTTTTGTCATCATAAAAATGGGGAAGATTGTTGGTACTATGATTAATTTTGATGATTACCAAATAGACTTGATTATTCAAGACTTTATTAGAATTATTATTAGAATAGATTTATAATTAAATTTAGTCTATAATGAATATTATATTCTCACCACTTATTATTTGGTTAGTTTTGAAATTATTGCTTTATACATGTATTGGTGCAAAAAATAGTTTGGACACTGGAGCACGCTGGAGTTGGGGAGAATGAGGTCGCTAAGGAGATCTATAAGATGAAGTTCAAACCAGAGGTGGGTGGCTCTGATAGGACCCTCCAATAGTAAAGTTAGTTCTCTGGCCAACAAGAATGGAGTACTTAAGAGAATTTAGAGTAGAGAGAAGAGGTTGACAGATTAGAGAAGAAAAAGTATTTAGAGGATTCCTTTTATAGGTGGAGCTCATAATAGAATGATAATGACAGCCATAATAGAATGTCAGTAGGCCGTTCGGATGTTTGTTACGAAGGGTGGAGTTTGTTATGAAGAGTGGACTATCATTATCATGACTTCTAAGAGGTTGAGTTTCATTTCTTGAAGTTCGGATGGAAGGTTGGAGACTTCTATGTCTATTAATAAGCTGTTGTTATTGGGATACAGAACTTGAAGTTGGATCAGTCAAACATGAAGATTGGCATCTAGGTAACGGGTGATGGACCTGCAATTGGTTAGATTTTACCGGTGCTGCTTATTACAGTTTTGGGAAACTTGGCCACTTTCAAGGTCAGCTAAGAGTAGGCATGAATATTCTAGCTGGACATCAGAAAGAGGATAGCAGATTCTTTACTGAGAACTGTGGCTAGTTCTCTTAGAGGAGTTCAGCTAGGATAGTAGGGATTCAAGATCGATTGGAAGCCCGAATGGGTGACTGCCAAGACTCATGGCTTCTCGTTGGTGCTGTTTTGGCTATTCTTAGAAGTTCGACTGGGTGGGATCCTTGATGCAAAAGTGCCAGGATCTACCACTCATAGGGCAGAGTAGAAGAATTCAACTAGAGAGAAATTCAACTAGCCAAGGTTCTTAGTTTTTAAGACTGATGAGATCTGCCACCTGCAGTGATGGAATTCGATCAGAAGGAGTTTGACTATCTCTAAGGTCGGCCACTAGGCAAGGTTGGGCTATGCTAGGATTCTACATTGGAAGTCCAGCTATCCATCTTGAGCTAAAGATCAAAATTAATTAAATGAAGGCTTCTTTTACTGTTCAAGTTCGTCCTGACGAAGTCCATCATGCCTTTGGTAGGTTCTGTAGTCATTGGGAGAGAGCTGACGGTTGTTGTTAAGAAGTTCGTCTGGCGCACAAGGTCTAAAAGCTAACCTTCTTGAATTGGGTTGGAGCTAGAAAGTAGCTTGGTTGAAATTCGGACATGGTTGCCACAACTTCGAATGGAACTATACTAAGGTCGGACATCTCACTGGACTTTGGCAGGAGCTATTTTATCCCCAACAGCATGGATGATTTAAGCATCTTTATATTCTTAGAAATAGGTTCTTATTATGTAATAAAATATAGATGTGGTGGTATATGATATTATGGTAGATGCATTGTTATCTTTATATTTTTACAAGCATGTCAATAATTGTATTTGTGCAACTTTATATTTATGTTCTTTAGGATATGTTATTAATTAAACATGATTTGGGACTACTTTCATTTAATAGTAGAAAATATGTATGTGGATAAATGAGTTGATTCTTTTCAACTAGAGGATGACACTAAAGAAAGAGACATTAAGCTTGATACACTTATACTAACTGGTATTGCAACCTATATTGATTATTTTTTCAAATATATTTATGAATAGCCATATAGGGATTCTTCATATGTTGGTCATCTATAGATTATAGATCTTTTATTTTTGCATGGAGTTGGCAATAGATGCTATGAGCAATTTCAAATGGAGATGCATGTATTTCAAAATCTTTGCAGTTTATTCAAGGATAAGCATGGTTTAACAAGTAGCTGAGAAATGAGTATTGAAGAAACAATAGCTATTTTTTCACTAACCTTAAGCCATAGAGTAGGTAAAAGATTTGTTCAAGAATGGTTTCAATGTTTCGGGAAGGAGATAGAATTAAACATTCCATACACAATAGATGGTAAGTATAACAAATATAAATTCTATTACAAACTTTATAAATGAAACAAATAATTCCATTATTTGACATGAATTATTTATGCTTTGGAAGAGATAAATATTATGTTGATGATTTGGGATATATGAAAATGAAAGCATACTAAATAGCACCATATAAAGGAGATAGGTCTTATTTTCTTTAATTTTGATGTGGCGGTCCACCAGTACGTGGTCCAAATTAGATATTCAACTAAGCTCATGCATCACTATGAGGTCCAAATTAGATATTCAACTAAGCTCATGTATCACTCAGAAATATCAGAGTGTATATTTGGAGTTTGAAAAAATAAATGTGTCACACCTCAAATCTAGGATATAACAAGTTCATGCTATCGAGGAGTATTGCCCTCAATAACATAAATCCTATTAATCATAACCAACTAAAATTCATCACAAATAAAATATAATAAAAGATTAAATTTCATCATTTATCAAGTAATTAAATCAAGATTAATTCAGAGCATCTAAATCTAAAATCAAATACCAAACCTACATCTCAAATTCATAAATAGTTAACTACAAGTCCATAATCATCAAACCTTCAAGCCTGGATCATCCATCATTCCTAACCTTATTTGTCTGGACAAAAAAAAAAAAAAGAAATATGCTACACCAACTCAGTAAGTTAACCTTGCACTATCTTACCAAATCAAGCATAAGTTTATACGTGCATCAATAAATTCTTTAGAGAAGATGATTATCATTAGAAGATAAAATTTTATAATAGTAGTATATCATAAATCAATTATACTCTTTACATGCATAAATCATGCAATTTACATGAACACGGTTTCCCAATGCATAACATAAATAAATTCATAAATCATATTAGCTTTATAGATAAAGTCATAAATTATTTATTATTTTGTTATATCATAGTTCTTAATAATTCTTTTAGAGTAATGCTAAGGTCACTATTATGCCCATGATAGAACTATAATCAATAAAATACCAACTACTATTATTTGTTGGTAGGGTCATATATCAACTACTATTACTCACTGGTAGGGTTATAAACTAACTACTATTACCCGTTGGCAGGGTTGTATGCCAACTACTATTATCCATTAGAAGAATCAAATAATTTTATTTAAAATATAAAAAATAATGAACTTCTATTCAATGAATTTAATAGAATTAAATTATAAGAAAAGATGATCATTGACTAAATGGTCGGTCTGATAGGTTGCCCGAGCATCAAGGCAGTTCAAGTCCTCCTAATCGAGCGTCAACTTGAATCCCTAAAAGAGGAAGGTATAACTCAATTCAGGTTCATAGATCTTTTTAGAGAGAGAACAAGTCTTCTTTTTTTTTTTAAGAGAGAGAAACCTAAGAGAGATAAAATAGGAGGAGAGAGAAATATTGAGGGATGGGTCTTCTCTCTCTCCTCTTCTTTTTCTTTTGTTTTTTCTTTTCTTCTTCTTTTCTTTTCTTTGCTTCTTCCTTTTCTTGGCCGAACAGGGGAGGAAGCAGGATGGTGGCTCATGGCCAAGAAGTCCGGCAACAGGTGGCAGGGTGTGGTTGGTGATGAGCAATGGTGGACGGCCGATGGTAGTGGCTGTCGATCAAGAAAATCATGGAAAAAAAGTATGAAAAATAGGGGATGAATGGGATTCTTCTTTATAGTGGGTTTTTTGTTAAAATTGCTAGCCAGCGATGGTGCATAGGGTCATAGAAAGAAGGAAGATAGATGTAGGGTTTGATTGATATAGCGGAAACATTAGATTTCAAAATTTTGATATATCAAACACTACTACAGAATGGGTCTATGTCAGCATTTACTATGGTAGTGGGTTCGAAAACCACTGCCATAGAGTCTATGACAATGGTTATTTGTAACAACTGCCATAGGTCCTAACTATAGCAGTGGTTTCAAATAACCACTACCATAGTTTGCCTATGGCAGTGGATACAAATAATTATTGCCGTAGATTCAATCTATGGCAGTGGTTATAGATAATTGTTGCTATATTTGGGACTTATAGCAGCGGTTACCTAACTACTACCTTAGGTAGGACCTATGGTAGTGGTTATTAATGATAGCAGCCATTGGTTAGACATACGATAGCTGTTAAAAATAATCGCTATAATAGGTCCAACCTATGACAGTGGTTATAGATAATCGCTATCATAGGTCCAACCTAAGGCAGCGGTTACGTGTAACCACTACTGTAGACTGACCTATTGTCATGGGGTGAGTATTTTCTTACCCAAATACCTACATGGTGCTCTAGTATCCCACGTACCAAGGCCAGCCCTCCTGAGTCCTTTCCTCGGACATACCAATAAGTATGCAACAGTCCAGCCACTTAAGCCAAGCGTACCCCTCTATGCCTTTGCCTGGCAACTCTGTTGCACTGAACACATGCGACACCCTCAAGTGTCTGCAAGCAACCCGACCCCTCGAGTCAACTGCAATACTCATACACACTTTCGTACCTAAACATAGACTCTTCTCAAGAGTGCTCCGCAACTCAGCACCTCTGTGCCAACATTAGGCTTTGCCCCTCAAGCCATGTACTTTTCCCCCAAGATGTCACTATCCTCAACATACTTTCATGCCATAACAAACCACTGTGCCACTAATGTGCAACCCACCAGGATGTCCTTCAGTACAACATAGACCAAATCCCCATAGCACGACCATGCAATGCCACTACAATGCATGAGGCTCAGGCAATCCATCTCGAATGCCACCTAGCCAAACTTGCCAAGGTGACATGCCCTGCAGCTCTTCAAAGCTACAGTTGATCGTGCATACCAGAGCCCTCTCAAATTCCTTTATCTAAGTTCTCCTATAAGCTCTTGTGTCACGATCCCAGTCTTGCATCCTTGATATGCCTTTCTAATTTCGATCATACCGCATGACAATGTTCTCGATCTGCTCGCACATCACTATGCACTGCCACGATCCTAAGGATTCATGACCATACCGTCCAACACCTTCTGTCCATGGCCTGCTCGCACCTAGTGCACTACCATGATAGTGGCATCCAAGTCTGCCCATCAAGTAAATATATCCAATCGATTTTCGTGGATCTCTGCAAGACATCTCGCCCATGATGCTCACGAGACTTGCCTATTTAGGTAGGCCACATCCTTGTCTGACTGGTTTCTTATCGCCTCTTCGCTCCACCATAGAGATCAAGAATATATAGAGTAGCCTAGATTACTCCTCAAGGATAGGACCTCTTGGAAATCCCCACCCTACACAATATGGCCAGCTCGTCCGACCAGCATTGCCCCGGATGCCTGCACACAAGACCATCCATGCATGGCAACACCATTATCCCACAATTATGCCATGGCGGACCCATCTCCTACGGGCTATGGGGGAGTCAAGAATGCGACCAAAGCTCCATGCCCCTTCTCAAACCAAGAGGAATCCTCAAGTATCTACAAGTATCCTGCGGTCCATCGTCATGCCAATATCATGCATCCCAAGCCCCCAGATATCATGCCATGGCCATGCCGTACCTTGGCTAACCATTGCCCCTCTCAATATCCCAAGAAGGCATCCATCCAATCTCCACCCTAGGGGTTTCAAAGTATCAAGCAGCATTACATTTTCATGGCAACCCAGCAAAGTCAAAATCCTTCGCAGCACCTGTGCCACACCCACACCGTCACCCCCTACGACAAGCCTGCAGACAAGCCCATGACAATTCTCCCCCATAGAAGCTATTCGATGCCCCTCTCGATGTCCAAACCACTTCTGGACCAATGGTCGCCACAACCAAGCTTCCATTGCATCCACTGCAACCATAGTTCCTTGAGTCAGAGCCCCACAACCTTGATGTTCTCGATCCTTTCTCCACCACTGAGAATCCATCATCCACACCATGCTGACTCTTCCATAGAACCCAACCATTTTCATCCCTGACATCAGCTTCTACTCCTTTCATCCACCTCTGGTCATCTGACCTTCCAACTGCCACTCCTCAAAACCCTCCAAGGCTTAACTCTCGATTTCCATCTGAGAGAGGCCACTACATCCTCTAAGCACTGCGGTCCTTTGACCATCAACTGCATGGCACTCCTTGAAACTATCCAAGGCTTGACTCCTGATTTTCATCTGAGAGCGGCCACTGCATCCTCTAAGCACTATAGTTCTCAGACCATTAACTCCCACTAAACTTTGTGGCACTCCTCGGACTCTTCCAAGGCTTTCACTTTTGATTCTCCAATCTAAAAGCGACCATTTCTTCCACCAAAGTGTGATCCACTTGCCTAGCAATACCAAATGGCTCTTCTTGGATTACCTCCAAGGCTTAACTCCTTATCCATCCAGATCTTGGAGCGGCCCACCACATGAGTCTCCTCTGGCAATTAATCTCCAAATGTCTGGCCTTGCTTTATACCCACCCTGCAGCCTTGTGGTATTTCCGTCTTTCTCTACAGCACCATGCCTTCGGACTCCACCACACCACACCTGATGCCAAGTATGAACAAGTCACCTCCATAAATCTGCGCCATCCATACCAGCACAAATCATAGAAGCTACCAAGCGATACCCTGATATCTGATCAAAGTCACTTCCTATTTTGCTTGAGTACCTCAACAAAATAGTCTTCACTTCGTGCTCCACCAATCTACTTCTGCAGAACCAATTGCTCATGCTATTTTCTATAATCCTCAGCCTATTCTAACTGCCTCTATGTCTTCACTCTAAGTCTACAGTACCAATGCAAGGTCTACCCCACTGGCCTGCCTCAGTCCTATGACTCCAGTGCCTCGACACCCTCTTGCATCAAACATCTGAGCTTATCGTGCCTCATAGCATGATCGATCTGATTTAACTCATAGCCAACCTAGCCAATACTGAACAACCCATATGCTTCATCTCCTACAATTTGACATTGCATGTCTCCACAGCAAGTAAGCACCTTTGGCTAAATATCTACCCTTAGTACCTTCGGCTTTCCAATGCCTTCACCCTGAGGGCAGTTCCTATTGAGTTCAATTATTTTATTCCTTGCATTCAAGTGTGCTTTAGCTCCATAATCACCCACACAAGAGATGGCTGTTTCCAATGTTTTCCACATCTTTGTGCACCAAGTCCCTCGACTCTCCAAGTCTCCATCTCTGCCTATACTTTAAAATTCGGATGCTACATCTTTTCCTACACTGTAGACACACCCTTGTACCTCAGTCTATTCATCCAGCTTTTCTTCTTTGTAGATTCTAGTCCCTCAAGATACTCTGCCTTGCAACTTTTTGCATATAGCTCAAGTGCCTCTGCATTCATGAGTACTCTTCACCCTGAATTCCTTTCTTTCATCACAACTGGTAGACCTTCACTTCAACAGGCTCCCGTCTACATGTGCAGCCAATGAGCAACCTTAATCATTCAGCACTGAGCACATTGTCTTACAACATGCTCCCCCTCACTGTGAGTCATTCACACTCACAACGGACTTAGACATCCAGCTCCTCTCAAATAGACTTTAATTTTTTTGGATCTCTTCACAAGCTTTAGATACCCCCGTATCTATAGTTAAATGCCAATAATCTGATACCACACGTATCAAAAGCCAACAATAATAATGTCGACCTTTGACTTAGCCAACCTTTGGCTCTGATACCAACTATCATGGGGTGAGTGTTTTCTTACCCAAACACCCATGCGGCACCCCAGTATCGCATGTACCAAGGCCAGCCCTCCTGAGTCCTTTCCTTAGACATACCAATAAGTACATAGCAGTCCAGCCACTTAAGCCAAGCATACCCCTCTATGCCTTTGCTTAGCAATTCTATTGCACTGAACACATGCAACACCCTTAAGTGTCCACAAGCAACTCGACCCCTCGAGTCAACTATAATACTCATACGCACCTCCGTGCCTAAACATAAACTCTTCTCAAGAGTGCTCCACAACTCAGCACCTCTGTGCCAACATTAGGCTTTACCCCTCAAGCCAAGTACTGCTCACCCAAGATGTCACTATCCTCAGCATACTTTCATGCCATGGCAAACCACAATGCCACTGATCTGCAACCCATCAGGATGTCCTTCAGTACAACATAGACCAAATCCCTATAGCACGACCATGCAATGCTACTACAATGCATAAGGCTCAGATAATCCATCTCCAATGCCGTCCAGCCAAACTTGCCAAGCCGACATGCCTTGCAGCTCTTCGAAGCTATAGTTGATCATGCACATTAGAGCCCTCTCAGATTCCTTTATCCAAGTTCTCCTATAAGCTCCTATGCCATGATCCCGACCTTGCATCTTTGATATGCCTTCCGTAATTCTGGCCATACCACATGATAATGTTTTCGACCTGCTTACACATCACTGTGCACTACCATGATCGCAAGGATTCATGACCATACCATCCAACACCTTCTGCCATGGTCTGCTCGCACCTAGTGCACTACCATGATAATGGCATCCAAGTCTGTCCATCAAGTAAATATATCCGATTGTTCCCATGGATTCCTACAAGATATCTTGCCCGCAATGCTTGAAGGGAAATCCTGATTTTTCAGACCAGGTTCGTTCAGATCTGATCAGATCAAGAGATATATTTCAAAAATTTTTACTCTTTGATCCGTATCAGATCTGGAAATATTTTAGATCTGATTATTATTATTTTAGAAATTAAAATAAATTTAGATAAATTAAATCAAATTTAATTTATCTTGAAGTGGGTAATCCTATTACCCGTTGATGATCCTATAAGCAGCGGAAGGTTCTGAATCTAGCCACGCAAGTGCCTGGCCTCTACCGGATATCTACTCGGGCTGGATCTGGAGATCCTCTTCTTCTCTATCACATCTCCAAAAATTAGATCTGGAGAATCTTCAAAACTCCTTTTGAAGATTAGCAGTTGTCCTTTGCAGTAGCGCAGCCTTCTAGCTTTCAGTCGCCTTTCTCTCATCTGGATCGCACCAACCAAGGTCCAAAACTCCTTTTGGACGTGGAGAGGAGAGGGAGAAGGTGGGTTTGGCGTGGAGGAGGAGAGGAGAAGCAACCTTGGGGTATGGAGAATTGTGATTCCAATCTTAATTTGAGTTGGGCGCAGGGTCTTATTTATAGGCTAAGCGTGATCCAACTCCTCTTCTTCCCAACTAATCACAACCCTTTATGAAATCAGATCTAAATCTGATTGGTGGGAATAGAGTCCCCTGGATTCCTCCTTAGAGGGTGCCTAAGATCAGTCAAAGTTGGTTCTTAGGAGAACTCTAATCGGAATCCAAAAAGGAGATGGAGTCCCTATCCAACAGGAACTCCTGGGCGCCTCCAGCTTGGGCACACGCCAAGGGTGGCGTGCGCCCTCCTCCTTGCCAGGTTCTGGCAGGGGGACAAGCCCCCACCAATCCTCCAATAGGTGCATGACACGTGGATAAAAGTCAAAGTATCAATGGTCAATATTTGACCAGTCAAAGGTCAACTTTTGACCAAAGTCAAAGGACGAGAAATGGCAGGTGACCAAAAATGGCAGGTAATATCTTACAAAATAAGACAACCTTTTCTAACTTGGATAAGCTCCAGTCAAACAAAGTGAAGGCCTCTAAATGAGCACAAACTCCTTTGGCTTAGTCAGGACAACTATTTATGATAGTAAAAGAAGAACGTTAGGTTCAATCGAGTGCTAGCACGATTTCCTTGAACCTAATTGAATCTCATTCAGATCAATTGAATTGGATCAGTTCAATTGATGATCACCAGATTCAAATCCTTGTTTGTGTGACCTAGTTAGGTTCAGTTCTATATGGTAATGGGATATGTCATGATCTCTATCATCGACATCATTGAAACTCCTTTCGATGGATCAGAACTCTTCTGATTCGAACAGCTAGAATGATCGATCATCTAAATCATTCTAATTGCTCCCAAAATCCACCAGTGACACCTAACAGTATATGGTGGCAACCCATCAGAGCTAAATGTGAACCTCTTGGTGCAGCTACCTATGTGATTAAGTTTTTCTATCTTGAGCTCCGATCAGATTAGGGTTAAGGTGAACTCATCAAACCCTAGTCTCTATCATATGTTGTAATCATTCGATTTCAAGTCCAATGTGAAAACCTAAATAGAAACTCTTTCTATTATTTCACTCTGCCATGGCCATGGACTTCAGGACTTGATTCTCATGATCATCATAGGGCTGCTCCTCTACCACCGAGGTAGATAGATTCCATCTTGATGTTATCCAGTTCCTACCATGAACATGCTATGGCCAACATACACCTCAGGGTTCCATATGGCTAGGAAACCGAGTAATGGTGTAGTCAAACTATAACACCCTCAAGGTGAACTACCAATGCACCTCAGATCAAAGAACCAGATACACTACTGCAGCATCGAGTCAGTCATTGACGAGAAGGTAGACTCCCTAATGACTACTCGAGGTAGTCACGCTTAGTGCCCTCGTTCTCTAAGGAGTATCTATACTCTCGCTTCGGTATCTCACACCATAGACTCAAGACTCATCTACTAAAGAGAAGCGATTGTACACCAACCTTCCGGATCAATCACCATCCTCGTGATGATCCTATGGTCGGGAGCATTTTATGAGTTAATAATGATTATTCATGTCTTAAATTTTCAACTCTTGAAAATATGAATTATCATTACCATTAACTCAAAGGATGTATCACAGACACTAAATACACATATGTGATAGAAAATAACCCATTTTATTGATATTAGTCAAAATTATAATTTTGCCCCTAGAAGTGTATTACAAGTGTCAGCCAATTCTGGCTTCTAGGGCACATATATCTAACAATCTTCCACTTGTCCTAAAGCCAATTGGCTACAAGTCTAAGTCCCATCTTCTCAAGGTGGACTTCGATCTTCTGCTGGCCCAACGGCTTTGTAAGTGGGTCTGCCATATTATCTGTGGAGTTGACTCTCTTGACCTCGACATAACCCTTCTCGAGGTAATCGTAGATGAGGTGGTATCGCCGCTCAATGTGCTTGGATTTCTGATGAGACCTCGGCTCCTTAGTAAGGGCTATGGTGCCATTATTGTCGCAGTATAGAGGAATGGCATCTGATGGCATTACTCCAATTTCTGCAGCAAACTTCTTATACCAGAATGCTTCCTTCGTAGCCTCTGATGCAGCGATATATTCTACTTCCATGGTGGAATCTGCTATCACCGTTTGCTTGAAACTCTTTCAGCTGACAGCACCACCATTGCACACAAACAGACTCCCAGATGTCGACTTTCGATCATCTATATCGGACATGAAATCCGAGTCTGTATATTCCTGAACTTGGAGTTCTCCATTACCAAAGACCAACATCATATCCTTAGTTCTTCTCAAGTACTTAAGGATACATTTCATAGAAGTTTAGTGTTCTTCACCTGGATTTGATTGATATCTGCTTGTGATACTCACAGCATGGGCTATATCAGGTCGTGTACATAGCATGGCATACATGAGGCTCCCTATTGCAGAAGCATAAGGGATCTTGCTCATGCATTCTATTTCCTCAGGCATTCTATTTTCCTCTTCATTTTTGATGAAACCAAATATTTTGATCACATCATTGAAATGAGTGTTCCAGCTCCGAGATGCTTGCTTAAGTCCATATATGGACCTTTGCAGCTTGCAAACCTTGTGATCAGTATCACTGGATGTGAAACCTAGCGGCTGTTCCATATAGATATCTTCCTCAAGATATCCATTTAAGAATGCCATTTTCATGTCCATTTGCCATATTTCATAATCGAAATAGGCTGCAATGGCAAGCAATGTGCGGATGGATTTTAGCATAGCCACTAGAGAAAAGGTATCCTGATAGTCAATGCCTTCGCGTTGACTATAACCTTTTGCCACTAGTCTAGCCTTGAATGTCTCCACATTTCCATCTGCACCAATCTTTCTCTTGAAGATCCATTTACACCCAATAGGTACTATACCTTCTGGTGGATCTACCAAGGTCCAGACTTGGTTTGAGTGCATCGAGTCAATTTCTGACTGCATTGCCTCTAGCCATTTCTCGGAGTCGATATCTGATATCGCCTCATTGTAGGTTTTGGGATCATCACCATGAGCACCATTTACCTATGAGGAACATTTCCTCTACGTCCTCTGAAATAATACCTAAGTATCTTTCAGGGGGACGGAAAAACTCTTTCCGATCTACGAGGTGGAGGAGGTAGTGTTCTTATTGGCTCAACCTGATTTGGTTCCAATTGGTCCTTAGCTCGTTGTACTTGTGAGACTTTCTCATCAAGCTTGATCTGCTTTCCAATGCCGCTATCTTGAATAAACTATTTTTCAAGAAAGATGGCATGTCGACTCACAATCACATTGTGGTCTTCTGGAATGTAGAAATAGTATCCTAATGACTCTTTAGGATATCCTATGAATCGAGCTCTAAAGGACCTAAACTCTAACTTATCCGCTTGTTGTCTTTTGACATGAGCCGGACAACCCCAAATTCTGAGATGACTCAGACTTGGTTTCTTACCGTGCCATATCTCATACGGTGTGGTAGGAACGGTTTTAGAGGGAACCCTATTCAGTAGATAAATTGAAGTTAACAATGAATGTCCCCAAAGAAAATCAGGGAGGTCTGTGAAGCTCATCATGGATCGAACCATATCCAATAGAGTCCTGATTTCTCCGTTCTGAAATCCCGTTGAGTTGAGGTGTTCCTGGTGGAGTCCATTGAGAGACTATGCCATTTATCCTTGAGATAGTCTAGGAATTTTCGGCTAAGGTATTCACCTCCTCGATCTGATCGAAGAACCTTAATGGGTTTTTCAGTTTGTTTTTCTACTTCATGTCTGAATTCTTTGAACTTTTCAAAAGCTTCAGACTTGTGTCTCATAAGATACACATACCCATACCTAGACAGATCATCGATAAAGGTAATGAAGTAGATAAAATTGCCTCTAGCCGGCACATCAAATGGGCCGCACACATCTGTATGTACTAGGGCAAGGAGATCTGTGGCCCTCTCCCCATGTCCAACAAAAGGGAGTTTAGTCATTTTGCCTTGAAGATAGGATTCACAAGTTGGATATGACTCAAGAAGTCAATGGACTCAATAGCCCATTTTTTTCCAATTTGTTAATCCTATCTTCTGCTATATGACCTAATCTTAGGTGCCATAGATATCTGTCATTTGGACTATCCCTAGGTCGTTTGGCATTCATTTTGCTCGATAGTTAGAATAGGTACATCAATATGTAGCTGATAAAGACCATTAATAAGGAAACCATTTGCAATTTTATTTCTTTCATAAAGAATGTTACAATGGTCCTTAAAGAAGGTAATCACATAGCCTTCTTGTGCTAAGCATGAAACAGAAATCAAATTCCTGCTAGCTGCAGGCACATAATAACAGTCTTTCAAAACTAAGTCTAAACCAGATGGTAATCGAAGAGGGTATGTTCCCACGGCTACTGCAGCAACTCTTGCTCCATTACCGATGCGTAGGATCATGTCTCCATCCCTCAACCTCCTGCTATCCTCAAGATCCTGCATGGAAGTGCATAGATGAGCACTAGAATTAGAGTCAAGCACCCAACTGGATGCAGAAAAAATCGTAAGGTTAGACTCAATAATGAGCATACCTCCAGAAGGACCTTCCTTCTTGTTCTTCAGGATGGCCAGGTAAGTAGGGCAGTTTCGCTTCCAATGGCCGTCGCTGTTGCAATGGAAATACTTTCCTTTGACATCGACCTTTTTCTTCGGTTCTGCCTTCTTCTTCTTTGCTCCTTCCACCTTCTGCTTTTTCACAGACTTCTTTTTCTTTCCATAAGACTTTCTTTTGGAAGAAGTCCGTTCCATAGCAAGAACTGAGCCTTTAGAATCTTTCATAGAAAGCTCAGCGGTGACCAGCATATTCATTAATTCGGCCAAGGAATTTTGAAGTTTATGCATGTGGTAATTCATGATGAATTGCCCATATGCATCAGTCAAGGATTGCAGAATAATATCGTTCTGTAGGTCCAAGTCTAACTTCACACCGAGCTTCTCAAGCTCTTCCATGTCCTTGATCATTGTCAGACAGTGATCTTGGACTGACTGCCCATCACGCATCTTAGCCTTAAAAAGTCATTTCGTGACTTGATATTTGGCTGCGCGACTCTGTTCACCAAACATCTCCTGCAGGTGAGCCAACATTTGGCGAGCAGTCCCGATATCTTCATGTTGGCGCTGGAGCTCATCAGACATCGAGCCCAACATGTAATATCTGGCCTTATTATCTTCGTCTATCCATTTTTCCAGAGACGCTCTCTGTTCAGTGGATGGACGGGCTGGTAAGGTGGGAGGGTCCTGGTCCAATACATGGGTTAACTTCTCGGAACCCAAAACTATTTTATAGTTCCTGAGCCAATCTTTATAATTGGGTCCAGTCAGTCTATGTGTGTCCAGGATACGTGCCAATGGGTTGGACGCAGACATTTTCCTGTAGAGAGTCAAAGATTCTAGTTAGATACTGTAATTTTGACTTGACCAATTTGTTTAGGAGATTTTATTTTTAAACAAATTAGCTCCCACTATTTTCTCGGATCCCTACACTCCCTCTGTAGAGATGCGAAAATCTCCACGATTAATGATTTCTAGTGGGTGGTGCGGTCTCACCAACTGACTCATCACCTCACCTAACAGTTATTGGTGATGGGTTAGCCAATGAGTGAACAACTCTTGTTCAATGATTCTCTAATCATGGTGCACCCAAACTTGGTCTCTAATTCATGAATCTCACCATATCCGGAATAATATTGATCCACTCCTTCAGTATTAAGCCCAACTCATCCTCCAGACCCACCATTTGCATAGACAATGGGTTCGGACTAATCTTTTCTTGAGTCTCTCACCGTATCCAAAATATTGAGCCCAACTCATCCTCCAGCCCATAGCATCCAATGCCTTAATAGACATGGTTGCGTCTTCCTCTGAGCCTAATTATGCAATTGATTGCTGGTCACTGATATCCAGTCTTAGACCTAATTGAGCTCAGAATTAAATCAACCCCAGGAAGGGGCCCTGCACCCCTACACATCATAAGAACACCCCACGAATGGTTCTTATGACCGGACGGCCAAAGGACCTCATGACTTATATCATATATTTATCTTAGAAAGAATTGATTCAAGTCTCATTAAACTAGACTTATCTATAGTCATAACAATTATGACTAACCTAGTGGCATGGGAACTTAGCTCGGATTATTGATCCACATCTCAGTGAAGGAAAATCCTGATTTCTCGGATCCAGGTTCGTCCAGATCTGATTAGATCAAGAGATATATTTCAAAAAAAATTTTCTCTTGATCTCAATCAGATCTTGAGATATTTCAGATCTGATTCTTATTATTTTAATAAATAAAATAAAATAAGATAAATTAAATCAAATTTAATTTACCTGATTTGGGTAATCCTATTACCCTGTAGATGATCCTGATTGCAGCGGAAGGTTCTGGATCTAGCCACGCAAGCGCCTGGCCTCTACCGGTATCCACTCGGGTTGGATCTGGAGATCCTCTTCTTCTCTATCACACCTCCAAAAATTCAGATCTGGATCTGATCTGGAGGATCTTCAAAACTCTTTTGAAGATCAGCAGTCGTCCTTTTGCAGCAGTGCAGCCTTCTTGCTTTTGATCGCCTTTCTTTTGATCTGGAATCGCACCAACCAAGCTCCAAAACTCTTTTGGACGTGGAGAGGAGAAGGAGGAGAAGTTTAGGCATGGAGGAAGGGGAGAGGCAGCCTTGGGGCATGGGAAATCTCAATTCAATTCATTCTTAATTGAGTTGGGCGCAGGGTCTTATTTATAGACCTAACCTTGTGATCCAACTCCTCTTCCTCCTCAACCAATCACAACCCTTTGTGAAATCAGATCTAAATCTGATTGGTTGGGAATAGAGACCCCTGGATTCCTCCTTAGAGGGCGCCTAAGACCAGTCAAAGTTGGATTCTTAGTAGAACTCTAATTGGAATCCAAAAAGGAGATGGAGTCCTTGTCCAACAAGGACTCCTAGGCGCCTCCAACTTGGGCTCACGCCTACCCTTGGCGTGCGCCCTTCTCCTTGCCAGGTTCTGGCAGGGGGACAGGCCCCCACCAGCTCTCCAATAGGTGCATGACATGTGGTCAAAAGTCAAAGGTGTCAATGGTCAACGTTTGACCAGTCAAAGGTAGACTTTTGACCAAAGTCAAAGAACAAGAAATGGCAGGTGACCAAAAATGGCAGGTAATGTCTTACAAAATAAGACAACCTTTTCTGACTTGGACAACCTCCAGTCAGACCATATGAAGGCCTCTGATTGAGCACAAACTCCTTTGGCTCAGTCAGGACAACTTATTTATGATAGTAAAAGAAGAACGTTAGGTTCAATCGAGTGCTAGCACGATTTCCTTGAACCTAATTGAATCTCATTCAGATCAATTGAACTAGATCAGTTCAATTGATGATCACCAGATTCAAACCCTTGTTTGTGTGACCCAGTTAGGTTCAGTTCTGTATGGTAATGGGATATGTCATGATCTCTATCATAGACATCATCGAAACTCCTTTCGATGGATCAGAACTCTTCTGATTCGAACAGCTAGAATGATCGATCATCTAAATCATTCTAATTGCTCCCAAAATCCACCAGTGACACCTAGCAGTATATGGTGGCAACCCATCAGAGCTGAATGCGAACCTCTTGGTGCAGCTACCTGTGTGATTCAGTTCTTCTATCTTGAGCCCCGATCAGATTAGGGTTAAGGTGAACTCGTCAAACCCTAGTCTCTGTCATATGATGTAATCATTCGATTCGAGTCCAATGTGAAAATCTAAATAGAAACTCTTTCTATTATTTCACTCTACCATGGCCATGGATTTCTGGACTTGATTCTCATGATCATCATAGGGCTACTCCTCTACCACCGAGGTAGATAGATTCCATCTTGATGCAATCCAGTTCCTACAATGAACATGCTATAGCCAACATACACCTCAGGGTTCCATATGGCTAGGAGACCGAGTAATGGTGTAGTCAAACTATAACACCCTCAAGGTGAACTGCCGATGCATCTCAGGTCAAAGAACCAGACACACTACTGCAGCATCGAGTCAGTCATTGACGAGAAGGTAGACTTCCTAATGACTACTCGAGGTGGTCACGCTCAGTGCCCTCGTTCTCTAACGAGTACCTGTACTCTCGCTCCGGTGTCTCCACACCGTAGACTCAAGACTCATCTACTAAAGAGAAGCGATCGTACACCAACCTTCCGGATCAATCACCATCCTCGTGATGATCCTATGGTCGGGAGCTGTTTATGAGTTAATAATGATTATTCATGTCTTAAATTTTTCAACTCTTGAAAATATGAATTATCATTACCATTAACTCAAAGGATGTATCACAGACACTAAATACACATGTGTGATAGAAAATAACCCATTTCATTAATTATAGTCAAAATTATAATTTTGCCCCTAGAAGTGTATTACAAGTGTCAGCCAATTCTGGCTTCTAGGGCACATATATCTAACAACTCTTCCAGCTAACAGCACCACCATTGCACACAAACAAACTGCCAGATGTCGACTTTCGATCATCTATATCGGACATGAAGTCTGAGTCTATGTATCCCTGGACCAGGAGTTCTCCATTACCAAAGACCAACATCATATCCTTAGTTCTTCTCAAGTACTTAAGGATACATTTCACAGAAGTCCAGTGTTCTTCACCTGGATTTGACTGATATCTGCTTGTGACACTCACAGCATGGGCTATATCAGGATCATGTACATAGCATGGCATACATGAGGCTCCCTATTGCATTGAAGCATAAGGGATCTTGCTCATGCGTTCTATTCCTCAGGTGTGCTGGGGCACATCTTCTTGGAAAGATGAATACCATGTCTGAAGGGTATTAATCCCCTCTTAGAGTTTTCCATGCTAAACCTCTTTAGTACCTTCCTCTATGTACATCTTTCTGTGAAAGTACCCTAGCATTCCTACTTCGGTCTATCCCTATAGACCTTAATTTCCTAGAATAAAGGATGCTTCACCTAGGTCTTTCATGGAGAATTTCCTTGGACAACCATACTTGACTGATGTCAACATGGGAATATCATTCTCAATAAGGAGGATGTCATCCATGTACAATACGAGGAAGACAACAGCGCTCCCACTGACCTTTTTGAAGACACATGGTTCCTCCTCATTTTTGATGAAACCAAATGATTTAATCACATCATTGAAATGAGCATTCCAGCTTCGAGATGCTTGCTTAAGTCCATATATGGATCTTTGCAGCTTGCAAACCTTGTGATCAGTATCACTGGATGTGAAACCTAGCGGCTGTTCCATATAGATATCTTCCTCAAGATATCCATTTAAGAATGCCATTTTCACGTCCATTTGCCATATTTCATAATCGAAATAGGCTGCAATGGCAAGCAATGTGCGGATGGATTTTAGCATGGCTACTGGGAGAAAAGGTATCCTGATAGTCAATGCCTTCACGTTGACTATAACCTTTTGCCACTAGTCTTAGCCTTGAATGTCTCTATATTTTCATCTGCACCAATCTTTCTCTTGAAGATCCATTTACACCCAATAGGTACTATACCTTCTGGTGGATCTACCAAGGTCCAGACTTGGTTTGAGTGCATCGAGTCAATTTCTGACTTCATTGCCTCTAACCATTTCTCAGAGTCGATATCTGATATCGCCTCATCATAGGTTTTGGGATCATCACCATGAACCATTTTCTATGAGGAATATTTTCTCTACATCCTCTGAAATAGTACCTAAGTATCTTTCAGGAGGATGAAAAACTCTACTTGATCTATGAGGTGGAGGAGGTAGTGTTCTGGATTGGCTCAACTAACTTGGTTCCACAGGTTCTTAGCTCGTTCTGCTTGACTTTCTCTTCAAGCTGATCTATCTTTCAATGCCACCATCTTGAATAAACTATT
>QRFJ01003144.1:81353-148082 GCA_006176705.1 Cocos nucifera | reverse complement strand
ACGTTTTGCTCGATAGTTAGAAATAGGTACATCAATATGTAGCTGATAAAGACCATTAATAAGAAAACCATTTGCAATTTTATTTCTTTCATAAAGGAATGTTAACAATGGGTCCTTAAAGAAGGTGATCACATAACCTTCTTGTGCTAAGCATGAAAACAGAAATCAAATTCCTGCTAGCTGCAGACACATAATAACAGTCTTTTAAAACTAAGTCTAAACCAGATGGTAATCGAAGAGGGTATGTTCCCACGGCTACTGCAGCAACTCTTGCTCCATTACCGATGCGTAGGATCATGTCTCCATCCCTCAGCCTCCTGCTATCCTCAAGACCCTGCATAGAAGTGCATAGGTGAGCACTAGATCCAGAGTCAAGCACCCAACTGGATGCAGAAGAAACCGTAAGGTTAGACTCAATAACGAGCATACCTCCAGAAGGACCTTCCTTCTTGTTCTTTAGGGTGGCCAGGTAAGTAGGGCAGTTCCGCTTCCAATGGCCGTCGCTTGTTGCAATGGAAACACTTTCCTTTGCCATCGACCTTTTCTTCTTCGATTCTGCCTTCTTCTTCTTTGATCCTTCCACCTTTTGCTTTTTCACAGACTTCTTTTTCTTTCCATAAGACTTTCTTTTGGAAGAAGTCCGTTCCATAGCAAGAAACTGAGCCTTTAGAACCTTTCATAGAAAAGCTCAGCGGTAACCAGCATATTCATTAATCGGCTAAGGAATTTTTGAAGTTTATGCATGTGGTAATTCATGATGAATTGCCCATATGCATCAGTCAAGGATTGCAGAATAATATCATTCTGCAGATCCAAGTCCAACTTCACACCGAGCTTCTCAAGCTCTTCCATGTCCTTGATCATTGTCAGACAGTGATCTTGGACTGACTGCCCATCACGCATCTTAGCCTTAAAAAGTCATTTCGTGACTTGATATTTGGCTGCGCGACTCTGTTCACCAAACATCTCCTGCAGGTGAGCCAACATTTGGTGAGCAGTCCCGATATCTTCATGTTGGCGCTGGAGCTCATCAGACATCGAGCCCAACATGTAATATCTGGCCTTATTGTCTTCGTCAATCCATTTTTTAGAAGACGCTTCTCTGTTCAACAGATGGATGGGGCTGGTAATGTGGGAGGGTCCTGGTCCAAAACATGGGTTAACTTCTCGAAACCCAAAACAATTTTGTAGTTCCTTGAGCCAATCTTTATAATTGGGTCCAGTCAGTCTATGTGTGTCTAGGATACGTGCCAATGGGTTGGACGCAGACATTTTCCTGTAGAGAGTCAAAGATTCTAGTTAGATACTGTAATTTTGACTTGACCAATTTATTTAGGGATTTTATTTTTAAACAAATTAGCTCTCACTATTTTCTCTGGATCCCTACACTCCCTCTGTAGAGATGCGAAAAATCTCCACGATTAATGATTTCTAGTGGGTGGTGCGGTCTCACCAACTGACTCATCACCTCACCTAACAGTTATTGGTGATGGGTTAGCCAATGAGTGAACAACTCTTGTTCAATGATTCTCTCTAATCATGGTGCACCCAAACTTGGTCTCTAATTCATGAATCTCACCGTATCCGGAATATTGATCCACTCCTTAGTTAAGTCAGACCCACCATTTGCATAGACTGGGTTCCTAATTGGTCTCTCACCGTATCCAAAATATTGAGCCCAACTCATCCTCCAGCCCATAGCATCCAATGCCTAATAGACATGGTTGCGTCTTCCCGGTGCAACTGAGCCACTGTATCCAGCCGAGAACAATCAACCCCGGGAAGGGCCCGCACATCTACAATGGTGGAAGACCTCAGACTTAATCTTTTCTTAGGGAGAATTGATTCAGGTCTCATTAAACTAGACTTGGCTTAGTCATAACAATTATGACTAACCTAGTGGCATGGGTTAGCTCGGATTATTGACCACCTCAGATCAGAACTGTGTCAACAGATATGGCCAGGTAAGTGAGACCGGTGGAAGGAATATGCCATTAACTCGTACAAGAACGCATTCAGGTCGAGTAGCTTCCAATTAAAAACCAGTCGGTCGTCTGTGCCAAACTTACCTTAGACACCAAATTGTTGAGTCAGAACCAATTGGGTTAGCCTACAATCCAGACTCTAACCTCTGAGCCTAATTAGGTCTTGCTTGATCGTGACTCGATCTTGACCCAGACTTAATCCTATTAGGCTGGTCAATTTAAGCATTGTTGATCCCATCTAACCAACTCTTGATTCGGTTTGATCAACCGCTTAGACCTAATTGAGCTACCCAAGCCCGAACCCAGTATTATGAATATGTCTTAGATCTGAAATTCTCTCAATTTTAGACCTAATTAATATTCCATAAACTTAATTCTTAATTAAGTAGGGTTCATAAACAAAATATGCACAATAAATCCTAGGGTTTCAGGATCTAGGGTTTTGCAGAAAGTAAGTTTTGGGTTTCTGATTAAGGACGAACACGCAGCACCCCTACACATCATAAGAACACCCCATCGAATGGGAAGAGAGGGCCTTTAAACCCTTCTTCGTTCTTATGATCGGACGGCCAAGAGGAACGCCTTAATCAGGAACATTCAATACTACAAAATAGTTTTAGATCTATATCATATATCTCATATATAAATTAGATCTAATCATGGCATATTTTGCATACATCTCATGTATCATAATCATGCATGTTTTTTCAGATCTAAATTATCTCATAATAATCTAAAAAAATTAGATTTAAATTGATCTAATCAAAATAAATTCTAATCTAGACAATTATGTAGAACTATTCTACAACTAGTCTAGACATGCATCAATCATATCTCATATGATATTTAAAATTAAATAATTTTTATTTGCTATTTATTTAGATGTTATTATAACACTTATAATATCAAAAAATAGTAAATAAAAGATCTAAAATATGATTTAATCAGATTAAATCAAAGACATGCAAAACTATTCTATAGAACTATTCTATTCTAGAACTAGTCATGCATATCTTCATGTTCTTAGATCCAAATCATTTAATTTTAATTTTTCTGATTTTAGATCTGATCACATCTCATGTGACATCTAAAATCACTTTATTTTCTAATTAAAATAAAATTAAAATCAGATCTAAATAATTTTAGAACCATGGCTCTGATACCAGTTGAAGGGAAATCCTGATTTTCCGGTCCAGGTTCGTCCAGATCTGATCAGATCAAGAGATATATTTTCAAAAATTTTTCTCTTGATCTCAATCAGATCTTGATATATTTTAGATCTGATTCTTATTATTTTAATAAATAAAATAAAATAAGATAAATTAAATCAAATTTAATTTACCTGATTTGGGTAATCCTATTACCCTGTAGATGATCCTGATTGCAGCGGAAGGTTCTGGATCTAGCCACGCAAGCGCCTGGCCTCTACCGGTATCCACTCGGGTTGGATCTGGAGATCCTCTTCTTCTCTATCACATCCTCCAAAAATCAGATCTGGATCTGATCTGGAGGATCTTCAAAACTCCTTTTGAAGATCAGCAGTCGTCCTTTTGCAGCAGCGCAGCCTTCTTGCTTTTGATCGCCTTTCTCCTTTGATCTGAATCGCACCCAACCAAAATCCAAAACTCCTTTTGGACGTGGAGAGAGAAGGGGAGAAGAGACTATGGGCATGGAGGAAGGAGGGGAGAGCAGCCTTGGGGCATGGGGTCTCAATTGCATTAGAATCTGAGGTTGGGCGCAGGGTCTTATTTATAGACTAAGCTTGTGATCCAACTCCTCTTCCTCTCCAACCAATCACAACCTTTTGTGAAATCAGATCTAAATCTGATTGGTTGGAATAGAGACCCCTGGATTCCTCCTTAGAGGGTGCCTAAGACCAGTCAAACTGGATTCTTAGTAGAACTCTGATTGGAATCCAAAAGGGAGGTGGAGTCCTTGTTGGAGTCCTTGTCCAACAAGGACTCCTAGGCGCCTCCTACTTGGGCTCACGCCACCCTTGGCGTGCGCCCTTCTCCTTGCCAGGTTCTGGCAGGGGGACAGGCCCCCACCAGCTCTCCAATAGGTGCATGACATGTGGTCAAAAGTCAAAGTGTCAATGGTCAACGTTTGACCAGTCAAAGGTAGACTTTTGACCAAAGTCAAAGAACAAGAAATGGCAGGTGACCAAAAATGGCAGGTAATGTCTTATAAAATAAGACAACCTTCTCTAACTTGGACAACCTCCAGTTAGACCATATGAAGGCCTCTGATTGAGCACAAACTCCTTTGGCTCAGTCAGGACAACTTATTTGTGATAGTAAAAAGAAGAACGTTAGGTTCAATCGAGTGCTAGCACGATTTCCTTGAACCTAATTGAATCTCATTCAGATCAATTGAACTAGATCAGTTCAATTGATGATCACCAGATTCAAACCCTTGTTTGTGTGACCCAGTTAGGTTCAGTTCTGTATGGTAATGGGATATGTCATGATCTCTATCATAGACATCATCGAAACTCCTTTCGATGGATCAGAACTCTTCTGATTCGAACAGCTAGAATGATCGATCATCTAAATCATTCTAATTGCTCCCAAAATCCACCAGTGACACCTAGCAGTATATGGTGGCAACCCATCAGAGCTGAATGCGAACCTCTTGGTGCAGCTACCTGTGTGATTAAGTTCTTCTATCTTGAGCCCCGATCAGATTAGGGTTAAGGTAAAACTCGTCAAACCCTAGTCTCTGTCATATGATATAATCATTCGATTCGAGTCCAATGTGAAAATCTAAATAGAAACTCTTTCTATTATTTCACTCTGCCATGGCCATGGGCTTCAGGACTTGATTCTCATGATTATCATAGGGCTGCTCCTCTACCACCGAGGTAGATAGATCCCATCTTGATGCAATCCAGTTCCTACAATGAACATGTCATAGCCAACATACACCTCAGGGTTCCATATGGCTAGGAGACCGAGTAATGGTGTAGTCAAACTATAACACCCTCAAGGTGAACTGCCGATGCATCTCAGGTCAAAGAACCAGACACACTACTGCAGCATCGAGTCAGTCATTGACGAGAAGGTAGACTCCCTAATGACTACTCGAGGTGGTCACGCTCAGTGCCCTCGTTCTCTAACGAGTACCTGTACTCTCGCTCCGGTGTCTCCACACCGTAGACTCAAGACTCATCTACTAAAGAGAAGCGATTGTACACCAACCTTCCGGATCAATCACCATCCTCGTGATGATCCTATGGTCGGGAGCTGTTTATGAGTTAATAATGATTATTCATGTCTTAAATTTTCAACTCTTGAAAATATGAATTATCATTACCATTAACTCAAAGGATGTATCACAGACACTAAATACACAGGTGTGATAGAAAATAACCCATTTTATTAATTATAGTCAAAATTACAATTTTACCCCTAGAAGTGTATTACAAGTATCAGCCAATTCTGGCTTCTAGGGCACATATATCTAACACTCTTTAAGACCGTTCCTACCACACCGTATGAGATATGGTAGGGTAAGAAACCAAGTCTGAGTCATCTCAGAATTTGGGGTTGTCCGGCTCATGTCAAAAGACAACAAGCGGACAAGTTAGAGTTTAGGTCCTTCAGAGCTCGATTCATAGGATATCCTAAAGAGTCATTAGGATACTATTTCTACATTCCAGAAGACCACAATGTGATTGTGAGTCGACATGCCATCTTTCTTGAAAAATAGTTTATTCAAGATAGTGGCATTGGAAAACAGATCAAGCTTGATGAGAAAGTCTCACAAGTACAACGAGCTAAGGACCAATTGGAACCAAATCAGGTTGAGCCAATAAGAACACTACCTCCTCCACCTCATAGATCGAAAAGAGTTTTCCCGTCCCCCTGAAAGATACTTAGGTATTATTTCAGAGGAAGTAGAGAAAATGTTCCTCATAGGTAATGGTGCTCATGGTGATGATCCCAAAACCTACAACGAGGCGATATCAGATATCGACTCCGAGAAATGGCTAGAGGCAATGCAGTCAGAAATTGACTCGATGCACTCAAACCAAGTCTGGACCTTGGTAGATCCACCAGAAGGTATAGTACCTATTGGGTGTAAATGGATCTTCAAGAGAAAGATTGGTGCAGATGGGAATGTGGAGACATTCAAGGCTAGACTAGTGGCAAAAGGTTATAGTCAACGCGAAGGCATTGACTATCAGGATACCTTTTTCCCAGTGGCTATGCTAAAATCCATCCGCACATTGCTTGCCATTGCAGCCTATTTCGATTATGAAATATGGCAAATGGACGTGAAAATGGCATTTCTTGAAATGGATATCTTGAGGAAGATATCTATATGGAACAGCCGCTAGGTTTCACATCCAGTGATACTGATCACAAGGTTTGCAAGCTGCAAAGGTCCATATATGGACTTAAGCAAGCATCTCGGAGCTGGAACACTCGTTTCAATGATGTGATCAAAATTTTGGTTTCATCAAAAATGAAGAGGAACCATGTGTTTTCAAAAGGGTCAGTGGGAGCGCTGTTGTCTTCCTCGTATTGTACGTGGATGACATCCTCCTTATTGGGAATGATATTCCCATGTTGACATCAGTCAAATTATGGTTGTCCAAGGAATTCTCCATGAAAGACCTAGGTGAAGCATCCTTTATTCTAGGAATTAAGGTCTATAGGGATAGACCGAATAGGATGCTAGGACTTTCACAGAAGATGTACATAGAGAAAGTACTAAAGAGGTTTAGTATGGAAAACTCTAAGAGGGGATTAATACCCTTCAGACATGGTATTCATCTTTCCAAGAAGATGTGCCCCAGCACACCTGAGGAAATAGAACGCATGAGCAAGATCCCTTATGCTTCTGCAATAGGGAGCCTCATGTATGCCATGCTATGTACACGACCTGATATAGCCCATGCTGTGAGTGTCACAAGCAGATATCAGTCAAATCCAGGTGAAGAACACTGGACTTCTGTGAAATGTATCCTTAAGTACTTGAGAAGAACTAAGGATATGATGTTGGTCTTTGGTAACGGAGAACTCCAAGTCCAGGGATACACAGACTCGGATTTCATGTCCGATATAGATGATCGAAAGTCGACATCTGGAGTCTGTTTGTGTGCAATGGTGGTGCTGTCAGCTGGAAGAGTTTCCAAGCAAACCGTGATAGCAGATTCCACCATGGAAGCAGAAAATATCGCTGCATCAGAGGCTGCGAAGGAAGCATTCTGGTACAAGAAGTTTGCTGCAGAAATTGGAGTAATGCCATCAGATGCCATTCCTCTATACTGCGACAACAATGGCGCCATAGCCCTTGCTAAGGAGCCGAGGTCTCACCAGAAATCCAAGCACATTGAGCGGCGATACCACCTCATCCGATTACCTCGAGAAGGTTACGTCGAGGTCAAGAGAGTCAACTCCACAGATAATGTGGCAGACCCACTTACAAAGCCGTTGGGCCAGCAGAAGATCGAAGCCCACCTTGAGAAGATGGGACTTAGACTTGTAGCCAATTGGCTTTAGGACAAGTGGGAGATTGTTAGATATATGTGCCCTAGAAGCCAGAATTGGCTGACACTTGTAATACACTTCTAGGGGCAAAATTATAATTTTGACTATAATCAATAAAATGGGTTATTTTCTATCACATATGTGTATTTAGTGTCTGTGATACATCCTTTGAGTTAATGGTAATGATAATTCATATTTTCAAGAGTTGAAAATTTAAGACATGAATAATCATTATTAACTCATAAAATGCTCCCGACCATAGGATCATCACGAGGATGGTGATTGATCCGGAAGGTTGGTGTACAATCGCTTCTCTTTAGTAGATGAGTCTTGAGTCTACGGTGTGGAGACACCGGAGCGAGAGTACAGGTACTCGTTAGAGAACGAGGGCACTGAGCGTGACCACCTCGAGTAGTCATTAGGAAGTCTACCTTCTCGTCAATGACTGACTCGATGCTGCAGTAGTGTGTGTCTGGTTCTTTGACCTGAGGTGCATCGGCATCGGCAGTTCACCTTGAGGGTGTTATAGTTTGACTACACCATTACTCGGTCTCCTAGCCATATGGAACCCTGAGGTGTATGTTGGCTATAGCATGTTCATTGTAGGAACTGGATTGCATCAAGATGGAATCTATCTACCTCGGTGGTAGAGGAGCAGCCCTATGATGAATCATGAGAATCAAGTCCAGAAGCCCATGGCCATGGCAGAGTGAAATAATAGAAAGAGTTTCTATTTAGATTTTCACATTGGACTCGAATCGAATGATTACATCATATGACAGAGACTAGGGTTTGACGAGTTTTACCTTAACCCTAATCTGATCGGGGCTCAAGATAGAAGAACTTAATCACACAGGTAGCTGCACCAAGAGGTTCGCATTCAGCTCTGATGGGTTGCCACCATATACTGCTAGGTGTCACTGGTGGATTTTGGGAGCAATTAGAATGATTTAGATGATCGATCATTCTAGCTGTTCGAATCAGAAGAGTTCTGATCCATCGAAAGGAGTTTCGATGATGTCGATGATAGAGATCATGACATATCCCATTACCATACAGAACTGAACCTAACTGGGTCACACAAACAAGGGTTTGAATCTGGTGGTGATCATCAATTGAACTGATCCAGTTCAATTGATCTGAATGAGATTCAATTAGGTTCAAGGAAATCGTGCTAGCACTCGATTGAACCTAACATTCTTCTTTTGCTATCATAAATAAGTTGTCCTGACTGAGCCAAAGGAGTTTGTGCTCAATCAGAGGCCTTCATATGGTCTGACTGGAGGTTGTCCAAGTCAGAAAAGGTTGTCTTATTTTGTAAGACATTACCTGCCATTTTTGGTCACCTGCCATTTCTTGTTCTTTGACTTTGGTCAAAAGTCTACCTTTGACTGGTCAAATGTTGACCATTGACACTTTGACTTTTGACCACATGTCATGCACCTATTGGAGAGCTGGTGGGGGCCTGTCCCCTGCCAGAACCTGGCAAGGAAGGAGGGCGCACGCCACCCTTGGCGTGTGCCCAAGTTGGAGGCGCCTAGGAGTCCCTTGTTGGACAAGGACTCCATCTCCTTTTTGGATTCCAATTAGAGTTCTCCTAAGAACCAACTTTGACTGGTCTTAGGCACCCTCTAAGGAGGAATCCAGGGGACTCTATTTCCCACCAATCAGATTTAGATCTGATTTCACAAAGAGGTTGTGATTGGTTGGGAAAAAGAGGAGTTGGATCACAGCAGTCTATAAATAAGACCCTGCGCCCAACTCAGATTATATGATTGTATGATTGGAGAATTGAAATCCCATGCCCCAAGGCTGCCTCTCCCCTCTTCCTCCATGCCAAACCCACCTTCTCCCTCTCCTCTCCACATCCAAAAGTGTTTTGGATTCTTGGTTGGTGCGATCCAGATCAAAGAAAGGCGACTGAAAGCTAAGAAGGCTGCACTGCTGCAAAGGACGACTGCTGATCTTCAAAAGAGTTTTGAAGATCCTCCAAATCTAATTTTTGGAGATGTGACAGAGAAGAAGAGGATCTCCAGATCCAGCCTAAGTGGATATCGGTAGAGGCCAGGCACTTGCGTGGCTTGATCCAGAACCTTCCGCTGCTTACAAGATCATCAATGGGTAATAGGATTACCCACTTCAAGATAAATTAAATCTAATTTAATTTATTTAATTTTATTTTAATTTCTAAAATAATAATAATCAAATCTAAAACATCTTAGATCTGATCTGGATCAAAGAAAAATTTTTTTGAAATATATCTCTTGATCTGATCAGATCTGAACGAACCTGATTCAGAAAATTAGGATTTTCCTTCAAAACTACTCTGGATCTACCATAGCCACCGGTGATGGGGGTTGTGGTGCCAGCAATGGTGTTGAGGCAGATGGATTTGGCTCAGATCTGATAGTAGAGGTGGTGGATCTTCGAGTGATTGTCTTCTTTAGGGGCATTCTAGAGACTAAGAAGGATTAGATGGAGATGGATCTTGAAGAAGAGAACAATCAGAATCGACTGAGCACTCTTTTTAGAAAAGGGCTCGGCAAGCCCTTCCTCTAGCACCAATTTTATTGGTGCAAAATCTGGTTGACACTGGATTGAGTTGGAGTTGAGGGAGAAGAGGCCGCCGTCGATGACCTATAAAATAAAGTTTCGTTCGGAGTTGAGGGTGGTGGCTCCGGCAAAACCCTCCAACAATCAAGTCAACTCTTCTGGCCAACAAAAATGGAGTGCTCAGAGTAACAGGAAGAGGAGTGAGAGCTTGGAGAAAACATATCTAGAGGATCTCTTTTATAGACAGAGCCTATAACAAACTGATGGTGATAGCTATAACTACTTGGTAGGAGCCATTTAGGACCATGTGAAGTTTGTTATGGAGGATGAGTGGTCATTTATCGTGGCATGCCAGTTTGTTAGGATTTAATAGTTGAAGCCCGGATGATCCATGCCTCAATGAATCAAAGGAGGTTTGGGATGTCCTCAAGATCAACCATACATTTTCTGATATTTGTTTTATCTAAGATGGAAGCCAAGATCCTTCTAGTGATGAGGAGAAGTTCTTTCGGAATGAGTCCTTTTGGGTAGCTAGAAGAAGTTTGGAAGGAATCCCACTGAAGGAGTCTAGGATGAGTTTGACTTGGAAGGGAAGCCCTTTTGAGGGAGGGTTCTAGAAGAAGCTTGACTGAGGGAGAAGTTCGGAAGAAGCTCAACTAATGGAGAAGTCTAAAAGGAGTTTGATTGATGGAGAAGCCCAGATGGAGTCCTACTCAAGGAGAAGCCTGATGGGAGTCCGATTGAAGGAGAAGTCCGATGGGATTCCTACTGAAGGAGAAGCTTGGTGGGAGTTCGACTAAAGGAGAAGTCCGATGGGAGTCCGACTAAAGGAGAAGTCCGAATGGAGTCCTGCTGAGGGGTGGAAGTCCGACTGACGAAGAAGCCTGAAAGAAGTCTGACTGATGGAGAAGCTCGAAAGGAGTCCAACCATTTTGGGAATCATTGAAGCCATGGTTGGAGCTCTTCTATGATTATAGATACCTTTCTACCGATCATCAAACTAAGCTTCGACAGGAGTGGGGTTTATCCCCAATAAGTCCAATTTTCTGGGTGGACATTAGAGGTGCCTAACACTTGGTGTTTATCTAGATATTAAAATTACTGTCCATCATATGATGATTAGGTTACACTCTCTTAATGGTGATCAGGTTGGCCAGAGCTTTCCTTGGGCCTGATCATCATTGGTTTGATGCACCGAACTCAATCATGTTAATAGTTGGACCTAACTAGATCTTTTCAGTAGAGGCCAAAGCCTACTGAATTAGCTTCTAGGGCAAAACCTAAATACTAAAAATTATTTGAGAAAATATTTAGTTTTGAACCTACCTATAGATACACATGGGTTGGCCAGGGCCTACCTCAGGCTCGTCTGTAGTCTATGTGGATTCTAGTATCCACTAAGGAGTTAGTGTAATTCCTCGACTTAGAGGTAAAGGCTATCAATTCATTAAAAATAGTGGAAGAACCTTTAAACTAAAATCCAAGTCTTTAGGGTTATTAATTCAATTACTAATTAGGTTTCTTGTTTTCCTTTTTGATAAATAGAATGGCTAGTGTAAATCCGCTCCATTCATTGTTGGATAGTAGTAAGAATTTAGGACTTAAGAATGAGGAGTCTAGTGTTGACCCTAATCAGGCAAACCTGAAGAGAAATTATTCTCTTGATCCGAATATGCTGAATAGAAAAAATCAGCAAGTTATTACTGATCAAAGCTGTTATATAATAATACCTTGCAATTTCTCCATATGTGATACTTCTACCTAGGTAATAGATATTGGGAGTCCAATTCACATATGCAATTTTTTGCATGGACTTCAAATTGATAGAAAGTTTGAGAATAGCGATAGATTCCTTAATGTTGGGGATGGAAGTAAAGTTTCAGTCCTAGCATTATAAACTCTTGAGCTATTTTTCAAAAATAATAATATTATTTTAATTGATTATCACTATTGTCCATCTTTTATGATGAACATAATATTTATTGGGCTTTTGGCCAAGAATAATTATTATTTATCAATAAAAAAAATTATTATAATATCATTATGAATGGTGTTATAGTAATTCAAGAATAATTAAAAAATGATATTTTTATTTTATCACAGCCTATTAGTATAATGTACATGTCAAATAAATGCCTAAAACTAGATCATGTCTTCGATGTCTATCTTTGGCACTATCGACTAGATCATATAAACAAGAATAGGATCAATAGGTTAGTCAAGGAGCATATCCTTGACATCCAAGATTGTGAATCATTAAATACCTATGAGTCCTATCTTCTTGGTAAGATAACCAAATCATATTTTACTGGAAAGGGTGAATGGGCCACTAAGCTTCTAGATCTAGTACATACTAATATATGTGGACCTTTGAACATATGTGCTAGAGAAAGATTCTACTACTTCATTACATTTATTAATGACCAACCTAGGTATGGGTACGTCTATCTTATGAAGAGTAAATTTGATTCATTTGAAATGTTCAAATGATATCGAAATGAGGTAGAAAAATAACTTGGAAAAAGTATTAAAACTCTTCGATCTGATCGAAGAGGTGAATATTTTTCTCATGAATTTTTGATATATCTAGGAGAGAATGAGATTCTCTCATAATGGATTCCTTCTGAAACACTACAGCATAATGGTGTATCTGAAAGGAAGAATCAAACCTTATTAGACATGGTTTGATCCATGATGGGCTTTGTGAGTTTGTTGATTTCTTTTTGGGGTTATGCATTAGAGACTACTTGTTATATTTTGAACAGTATTCCAAGCAAATCTATTGCAAAGACTTCATATGAGATATAGACTGACCGTAAGCCGACACTCTCTCGCTTTAGGATTTAGGAATGTCCGACTTATGTAAAACATTTGCAACCAGAAAAGCTTGGATCTAAGTTCGATAAATGCTTATTCATAGGATACCCCAAGAAAACTAGGAAATATTACTTCTATCTTACTAAAGAGCAAAAGGTGTTCGTCAGTAATAGGACAGATTTTTTGGAAAAGAAGTTCCTTATGGAAGGAAAAGTTGCCTCTAATATTAAGCTTGGTGAAGTTTGACAAGTGGAAGAACCAATACATTCTAGTGAACCTGCAGAACTGGATTTGATAAGATCAAACCCAGAGCCCATTATAGAGGCACCTTTGAGAAGATTTGGTAGAGCACCGCATCAACCAAATAAATACTATGATTTCCTGGTCCGGGACATGATCCTATCGAACTTAATGAGAATGATGAGGATTTGATCACCTACATAAATGCCATGCAAAGGCCTATCTTTGATAAGTGGCTAGAAGCCATGAAGTCTATGAAGGTCAATAGTGTATGGACACTGGTTGATCCACTTGAAGGGATAAAATCCACTAGGTATAAGTGGATTTTCAAAAGAAAAAGACGTGCTGACAAGAAGGTGGAGACCTATAAAGTCCATCAATTGGCAAGGGATATCGTCAGCATTATGGTATTGACTATGACAAGATGTTTTCTCCGGTGGCAATGCTCAAGTCCATTTGAATTATGGTTGCGATAGCAGCATACCTAGACTATAAAATCTAACAAATGGATGTGAAGACAGCTTTCCTAAATGGAGAGCTAGACGAAGAGGAGTATATGATACAACCTGAGGGTTTTACATCTACAAATGAGTCTAAGGTGTGCAAACTTTAGAGATCCATCATGGATTGAAGCAGGCATTACGGAGTTGGAACATGCATTTTGGTAAGGTGATTAGAATATCTAGCTTCATTAAGAATGGAGAGGAATCCTATGTGTATAAATGGGCTAATGGTTCTATAGAAGTATTTCTTGTACTATATGTGGATGACATTCTCTTAATCGAGAATGACATCCCTGCTCTACAGGGAATAAAGGTTTGGTTGTCGTCACAATTCTCCATGAAGAACTTAGAAGAAGCTTTCTACATCCTAGGGATGAAGTTGTGTAGGGATGGATCTAAAAGGTTGCTTGGATTGTCCCAATCCATGTACATTGATAGCGTGCTGAAGAGGTTCAGCATGAAAAATTCTAAGGGCTATCTTTCGATAGGCCATGAGATTACCCCCTCAAAGAGGGATTGTCCGATAACTCCTCAAGAGAGAGAGCGTATGAGTAGAATACCACATACTTCAATAGTAGGTTCTATTATGTACGCCATAATGTATATGATGTTAGATATGTGTGCCCTAGAAGCTAGAATTGGCTGACACTTGTAATACACTTCCAAGGGCAAAATTATAATTTTGACTATAAATAATAAAATGAGTTATTTTCTATCACATATGTGTATTTAGTATCTGTGATACATCCCTTGAGTTAATGGTAATAATAATTCTTATTTTCAAGAGTTAAAAATTTTAGACATGAATTTTCATTATTAACTCATAAAATGCTCCTAACCATAAGATCATCATGAGGATGGTAATTGATCTGGAAGATTAGTGTACAATTGCTTCTTTATAGTAGATGAGTCTTGAGTCTACAATGTAGAGACATCGGAGTGAGAGTATTGGTACTCGTTAGAGAATGAGGGTACTAAGCGTAACCATCTCGAGTAGTTATAAGGAAGTCTATCTTCTCATCGATGACTAACTCGAAGCTATAGTGGTGTATCTGGTTCTTTAACCTAAGGTGCATCGGTAGTTTACCTTGAGGGTGTTATAGTTTAACTACACTATGACTCGATCTTCTAGCCATTTGAAACCCTGAGGTGTATGTTGGCTATAGCATGTTCATTGTAAGAATTAGATTGCACCGAGATGGAATCTATCTACCTCGGTGGATGAGGAGCAGCCCTATGATGATTATGAGAATCAAGTCCATAAGCCCATGGCCATGGTAGAGAGTGAAATAATAGAAAGAGTTTCTAATAAGGTTTTCACATCGGACTTGAATCGAATGATTAAATTATATGATAGAAATTAGGGTTTGACGAGTTCACCTTAACCCTAATCTGATCGGGGCTCAAGATAGAAGAACTTAATCACATAAGTAGCTGCATCGAGAGGTTCATTTTCAGTTTTGATGGGTTGCCACCATATACTGCTAGGTGTCACTAGTGGATTTTGGGAGCAATTAGAATGATTTAGATGATCGATCATTCTAGTTGTCTGAATCGAAAGAGTTCTGATCCATCGAAAGGAGTTTCGATGATGTCGATGATAGAGATCATGACATATCCCATTACCATACAGAACTGAACCTAACTAAGTCACACAAACAAGGGTTTGGATCTGGATATCATCAATTGGACTAACCCAGTTTAATTGATTTGAATTAGATTCAATTAGGTTCAAGAAAATCGTGCTAGCACACGATTGAGCCTAACATTCTCCTTTTTCTATCATTAAAAGTTATCTCGACTAAGCCAAATGAGTTTATGCTCACTCAGGTATTTTTACCTGATCTGACTGAAGCTTGTCTAGGTCAGAAAAGGGTTGTCTTAATTTATGAGATAAATTTGAGACAACACCTATCATTTTCTGTCACCTGCTAATTCTTGTCCTTTGACTTTGGTCAAACGTTGACCTTTGATCCTTGGACATCTGCCCATGTGTCATGCACTTATTGGAGAGTAGATAGGGGCTTGTCCCCTCCCTAGAAATTAGGAAAGAAGGAGGTGCATGCCTAGGATGGCATGCGCCCATGGATAGGGATGCCTGGAGTCCCATACGGATGGGACTCCAGGTTGCTTCTTGGATTCAAACTAGGTGACCCTCACCTATAGACTTTGACAAGTCTTAGGCACCACCTTAGGATGAATCTGTGGGTCTCTCATCTGATTCGATCAGGTGATATCATCCCATCAATCAGATTTAGATCTGATTAAATGAAACAATGTGATTGGCCGGGGTAATGTGGCACTGCATGGCGCAGCAGGGTCTATATAATGACCTATCTAAACCAACTTTTCATAGACTTCTCTCCTAGCCATGCCCCAAGGCTGTCCCTATCTCTTCTCCATGCCACCTTCAGGCCATCTCTCACCTCTCCACACCCAAAGATAGTTGGGCTTCAGATTAGTGCGATTCAGGCAAGAAAAGGCTGACGAGAAAGGAAGTAGACAGCACTACTGCGGAGATGACTACTGATCTTCGAAAGAAATTTCAAAAATCCTCCAAATTAGATCTAGATCAAACTTTTGAAGATGAGATAAAGAAGAAAAAGATCTCCAGATCCAACTTGAGTGGATACTAATAGAGGCCAGGCACTTGCGTGGCTTGATCCAGAACCTCAGGCCATCAGTAGATCATCGACGGGTAATTGGATTACCCATATCAAGATAAAATTAATTTAGATGTAATTTAATTTAATTTTTTTATTTATTAGATCATAAAATTAAATCTGAAAAATATTAGATCTGATTAAGATCTAAGAGAAAATTTTTGAAATATGCCTCTCGATCCAATCAGATCTGAACGAACCTGACCCCGGGAAATCAGGATTTTCCCTTCAACTAGTATCAGGGCCAGGTTCTTATAAAATTTATTTAGATCTGATTTAATCTGATAAATTAGTGATTTTAGATATCACATGAGATGTGATTAGATCTAAAATCAAAAAAATAAAAAATTAAAATTAATTAATCTAGATCTAATATGTATGAGATACATAACTAGACTAGGAATAGAATTGTTCTATGTGTAGTCTAGTATAATCATAATTTTTATTTAATTAAATATAATTTTTAGATCTATTTATTTACTATTTTTTGATCTTATAAATATTATAATCAAATCTAAAAATAGAAAATAAATTTAATTTAATTTGTTCATATGAGATATGATAGTTGCATGTTTAGACTAGTTGTAGAATAGTTCTACAAATAGGTCTAGATTAAATTTTATTTGATGAGATCAAATTTAAATTTAATTTTTTAGATGATTATGAGATAATTTAGATCTGAAAAACATGCATGCATGATATATGAGATGTATGCAAAATATATTTTAATTAGATCAATTTTCTTATATGAGATATATGCTTAGATCTAATTAGTTTTTGTAGATTAGTTGTATTTCTGATTAAGGCATTCCCCTTGGCCGTCCGGTCATAAGAATAAAGTAGGATTTAAAGATCCTCTCCTTCCATTCGATGGGGTGTTCTTATGATGTGTAGGGGTGCTGCGCATTCATCCTTAATCAGAAATTAAAAACTTACTTTCTGCAAAATCTAGATCCTGAAATCCTAGGATCTTATTTACATGTTTTATTTATGAATCCTAAATTTAATTAAGAATTAAGATTATGAAATATATTAGGTCTAAAATTAAGAATTTTTAGATCTAAGACATGTTCATAAAATTGGGTTCGGGCTTGGGTAGCTCAATTAGGTCTAGCGGTTGATCAAACCAATCAAGAGTTGGTTAGATGGGATCAACAATGCTTAAATTGACCAGCCTAATAGGATTAAGTCTGGGTCAAGATCGAGTCACGTGAGTGATCGATCAAGCTAAGACCTAATTAGGCTCAGTGGTTAGAGTCTGGATTGTAGGCTAACCCGATTGGTTCTGGCTCAACAATTTGGTGTCTAAGGTAAGTTTGGCAGATACGACGACTGATTTTTAATTGGAAGCTACTCGACTCGAATGCATTCTTGTCGAGTTAATGGCATATCCCTTCCATCGGTCTCACTTACCTGGCCATGTTTGTTGACTCAGTTCTGATCTGAGGTGGTCAATAATCCGAGCTAACCCATGCCACTAGGTTAGTCATAATGGTTATGACTATGTCAAGTCTAGTTTAATGAGACCTAAATCAAATCTCCCTAAGAAAAGATTAAGTCTAAGGTCTTCCACCATTGTAGATGTGCGGGCCCTTCCTAGGGGTTGATTGTTCTCGATTGGTTACAGTGGCTCAGTTGCATCCGAAAGATGCAACCATGTCTATTAGGCATTGGATGCTACAGGCTGGAGGATGGATTGGGCTCAATATTTTGGATACGGTGAGAGACTCAATTAGGAATCCAATCTATGCAAATGGTGGGTCTGACTTAACTAAGGAGTGGATCAATATTTCGGACACGGTGAGATTCATGAATTAGAGACCAAGTTTGGGTGCACCATGATTAGAGAATCATTGAACAAGAGTTGTTCACTCATTGGCTAACCCATCACCAATAACTGTTAGGTGAGGTGATGAGTAAGTTGGTGGGACTGCACCACCCACTAGAAATCAGTAATCATGGAGATTTTTGCATCTCTACAGAGGGAGTGTAGGGATCCAAGAAAATAGTGGGAGCTAATTTATTTAAAAATAAAATTTCTAAATAAATTGGTTAAGTCTTAATTATAATATCTAACTAGAAACTTTGACTCTCTACAGAAAAATGTCTGCATCCAACCCACTAGCACAAATCCTAGACACCCATAGACTGACCGGACCAAATTATAAGGATTGGCTTCAGAACTTCAAAATCATTTTGGGTTTCGAGAAGTTAACTCATGTACTGGATCGGGACCCTCCCACCTTACCAGCTCATCCATCCACTAAGCAGAGAGCATCTCTGGATAAGTGGATAGATAAAGATAATAAGGCTAGATACTATATGTTGGGCTCGATATCTGATAAACTTCAGTACCAACATGAAGATATCAGGACTGCTCGTCAAATATTGGCTCACCTACAGGAAATATTTGGTGAACAAAGTCGTGCAGCCAAGTATCAAGTCACTAATGACTGTTCAAGGCTAAGATGCATGATGGACAGTCGGTCCAAGATCATTATCTGATGATGATCAAGGACATGGAAGAGCTTGAGAAGCTCGGAGTGAGGTTGGACTTGGATCTATAGAATGATATAATTCTGCAATCCTTGACTGATGCGTATGGGCAGTTCATCATGAATTACTATGCATAAACTTCAAAATTCCTTGGCCAAACTTATGAACATGCTGGTTACCGCTGAGCTTTTCATGAAAGGTTCTAAAGGCTCAGTGCTTGCTAGAATGGACTTCTTCCAAGAGAAAGTCTTTTGGAAAGAAGAAGAAGTCTATGAAAAAGCAGAAGATAGAAGAAGGAAAGAAGAAAAGGCAGAGTTGAAGAAGAAGGCCGCTGACAAAGAAAAATATTTTCATTGCAACAATGACGGCACTGAAAGCGAAACTGTCCTACTTACCTGGCCACCCTAAAGAAGAAGGAGGCAAGTCTCTCTAGAGATATGCTCGTTATTGAGTCTAACCTTATGATTTTTTCTACATCCAGTTGGATGCTTGACTCTGGTTCTAGTGCTCACTTGTGCACTTCTATGCAGGATCTTGAGAATAGCAGAAGACTGAGGGATGGTGAGATGATCCTACGCGTTGAAAATGAAGCAAGAGTTGCTGCCATAGCTATGGGAACATACCCTCTTCGACTACCATCTGGTTTAGACTTAGTATTAAAAGACTGTTATTATGTGCCTGCAGCAAGCAGGAATTTGATTTCTGTTTCTTGCCTTGCATTAGAAGGCTATGTAATTAGTTTTCTTAAGGACCATTGTAACATTCTTTATGAAAGAAATAAAATTGCAAGTGGTTTTCTTATTAACGGTCTTTATCAGTTACATATTGATGTATCTATTTTTAATTTCGAGCAAAATATGAATGCCATAAAATCAAAATATCCTAGGGATAGTCCTAATGATAGATATCTATGGCACCTAAGATTAGGTCATATAGCAGAAGATAGGGTTAACAAATTGGAGAAAATTGGGCTATTGAGTCCGTTGACTTTCGAGTCATATCCAATTTGTGAATCCTATCTTCATGGCAAAATGACTAAACTTCCTTTTTATAGGACATGGGGAAAGGGCCACGGATCTTCTTGCCCTAGTACATACTGATGTGTGCGGCCCATTTGATGTGCCGGCTAGAGGCAACTTTAGTCTACTTCATAATCTTTACCGATGATTTATCTAGGTATGGGTATGTGTATCTTATGAGACACAAGTCTGAAGCTTTTGAAAAGTTCAAAGAATTCAGACATGAAGTAGAAAAGCAAATTAGAAAATCCCATTAAGGTTCTTCGATCAGATCGAGGAGGTGAATACCTTAGTCGAAAATTTCCTAGACTATCTCAAGAAAAAATGGCATAGTCTCTCAATGGACTCCACCAGGAAACACCTCAACTCAACGGAGTTTCAGAATGGAGGAAATCCGAACCCTATTAGATATGGTCCGATCCATGATGAGCTTCACAGACCTTCCTGATTTTTTTTGGGGATACTGTTTGTTAACTGCAATATACTTACTGAATAGGGTTCCTTCTAAAACCGTTCCTACCACACCGTATGAGATATGGCATGGTAAGAAACCAAGTCTGAGTCATCTCAGAATTTGGGGTTGTCCGGCTCATGTCAAAAGACAACAAGCGGACAAGTTAGACTTTAGGTCCTTTAGAGCTCGATTCATAGGATATCCTAAAGAGTCATTAGGATATTATTTCTACATTCCAGAAGATCACAATGTGATTGTGAGTCGACATGCCATCTTTCTTGAAAAATAGTTTATTCAAGATAGCGGCATTGGAAAGTAGATCAAGCTTGATGAGAAAGTCTCACAAGAGCAACGAGCTAAGGACCAAATGGAACCAAATCAGGTTAAGCCAATTCATACACTACCTCCTCCACCTCGTAGATCGAAAAGGATTTCCCATCCCCCTGAGAGGTACTTAGGTACTATTTCAGAGGATGTAGAGAAATATTCCTCATAGGTAATGGGGTTCATGGTGATGATCCCAAAACCTATAATGAGGCGATATCAGATATCGACTCCGAGAAATGGTTAGAGGCAATGAAGTCAGAAATTGACTCGATGCACTCAAACCAAGTCTGGACCTTGGTAGATCCACCAGAAGGTATAGTACCTATTGGGTGTAAATGGATCTTCAAGAGAAAGATTGGTGCAGATGGGAATGTGGAGACATTCAAGGCTAGATTAGTGGCAAAAGGTTATAGTCAATGCGAAGGCATTGACTATCAGGATACCTTTTGCCCAGTAGCTATGCTAAAATCCATCCGCACATTGCTTGCTGTTGCAGCCTATTTCGATTATGAAATATGGCAAATGGACGTGAAAATGGCATTCTTAAATGGATATCTTGAGGAAGATATCTATATGGAACAGCCGCTAGGTTTCACATCCAGTGATGACTGATCACAAGGTATTGCAAGCTGCAAAGGTCCATATATGGACTTAAGCAAGCATCTCGGAGCTGGAACACTCGTTTTAATGATGTGATCAAAATGTTTGGTTTCATCAAAAATGAGGAGGAGGAACCATGTGTCTTTCAAAAAGGTCAGTGGGAGCGCTGTTGTCTTCCTCGTATTGTACGTGGATGACATCCTCCTTATTGGGAAAATGATATTCCCATGTTGACCATCAGTTAAAATGTGGTTGTCTAAAGAATTCTTCCATGAAAGACCTAGGAGAAGCATCCTTTATTCTAGGAATTAAGGTCTATAGGATAGACCGAATAGGATGCTAGGACTTTCACAGAAGATGTACATAGAGAAAAGTACTAAAGAGGTTTAGTATGGAAAACTCTAAGAGGGGATTTAATACCCTTCAGACATGGTATTCATCTTTCCAAGAAGATGTGCCCTAGCACACCTGAGGAAATAGAATGCATGAGCAAGATCCCTTATGCTTCAGCAATAGGGAGCCTCATGTATGCCATGTTATGTACACGACCTGATATAGCCCATGCTGTGAGTGTCACGAGCAGATATCAGTCGAATCCAGGTGAAGAACACTGGACTTCTGTGAAATGTATCCTTAAGTACTTGAGAAGAACTAAGGATATGTTGTTGGTCTTTGGTAATGGAGAACTCCAAGTCCAGGGTATACACAGACTCGGATTTTATGTCCGATGTAGATGATCGAAAGTCGACATCTGGGAGTCTGTTTGTGTGCAATGGTGGAGCTGTCAGTTGAAAAAGTTCCAAGCAGATAGTGATAGCAGATTCCACCATGGAAGCAGAATATATCGCTGCATCAGAAGCTGCAAAGGAGGCATTCTGGTATAAGAAGTTTGCCGTAGAGATCGGAGTGATGCCATCAGATGCCATTCCTCTATACTGCGACAATAATGGTGCCATAGCCCTTGCTAAGGAGCCGAGGTCTCACCAGAAATCCAAGCACATTGAGCGGCGATACCACCTCATCCATGATTACCTCGAGAAGGGTTACATCGAGGTCAAGAGAGTCGACTCCGCAGACAATGTGGCGGACCCGCTTACCAAGCTGTTGGGCCAGCAGAAGATCGAAGCCCACCTTGAGAAGATGGGACTTAGATTTGTAGCCAATTGGCTTTAGGTCAAGTGGGAGTTTGTTAGATATGTGTGCCCTAGAAGCCAGAATTGGCTGACACTTGTAATACACTTCTAAGAAAAAAATTATAATTTTGACTATAAATAATAAAATAGATTATTTTCTATCACATATGTATATTTAGTGTCTATGATACATCTCTTGAGTTAATGGTAATGATAATTCTTATTTTCAAGAGTTGAAAATTTAAGACAAGAATTTTCATTATTAACTCATAAAATGGTAGGATCATCACTTCGCCCCATTTTGTATATGTGCCCTAGAAGCCAGAATTGGCTGACACTTGTAATACACTTCTAGGGGCAAAATTATAATTTTGACTATAATTAATAAAAATGGGTTATTTTCTATCACATATGTGTATTTAGTGTCTGTGATACATCCTTTGAGTTAATGGTAATGATAATTCATATTTTCAAGAGTTGAAAATTTAAGACATGAATAATCATTATTAACTCATAAACAGCTCCCGACCATAGGATCATCACGAGGATGGTGATTGATCCGGAAGGTTGGTGTACGAATCGCTTCTCTTTAGTAGATGAGTCTTGAGTCTACGGTGTGGAGACACCGGAGCGAGAGTACAGGTACTCGTTAGAGAACGAGGGCACTGAGCGTGACCACCTCGAGTAGTCATTAGGAAGTCTACCTTCTCGTCAATGACTGACTCGATGCTGCAGTAGTGTGTCTGGTTCTTTGACCTGAGATGCATCGGCAGTTCACCTTGAGGGTGTTATAGTTTGACTACACCATTACTCGGTCTCCTAGCCATATGGAACCCTGAGGTGTATGTTGGCTATAGCATGTTCATTGTAGGAACTGGATTGCATCAAGATGGAATCTATCTACCTCGGTGGTAGAGGAGCAGCCCTATGATGAATCATGAGAATCAAGTCCAGAAGCCCATGGCCATGGCAGAGTGAAATAATAGAAAGAGTTTCTATTTAGATTTTCACATTGGACTCGAATCGAATGATTACATCATATGACAGAGACTAGGGTTTGACGAGTTTTACCTTAACCCTAATCTGATCGGGGCTCAAGATAGAAGAACTTAATCACACAGGTAGCTGCACCAAGAGGTTCGCATTCAGCTCTGATGGGTTGCCACCATATACTGCTAGGTGTCACTGGTGGATTTTGGGAGCAATTAGAATGATTTAGATGATCGATCATTCTAGCTGTTCGAATCAGAAGAGTTCTGATCCATCGAAAGGAGTTTCGATGATGTCGATGATAGAGATCATGACATATCCCATTACCATACAGAACTGAACCTAACTGGGTCACACAAACAAGGGTTTGAATCTGGTGATCATCAATTGAACTGATCTAGTTCAATTGATCTGAATGAGATTCAATTAGGTTCAAGGAAAATCGTGCTAGCACTCGATTGAACCTAACGTTCTTCTTTTACTATCATAAATAAGTTGTCCTGACTGAGCCAAAGGAGTTTGTGCTCAATCAGAGGCCTTCATATGGTCTGACTGGAGGTTGTCCAAGTCAGAAAAGGTTGTCTTATTTTGTAAGACATTACCTGCCATTTTTGGTCACCTGCCATTTCTTGTTCTTTGACTTTGGTCAAAAGTCTACCTTTGACTGGTCAAACGTTGACCATTGACACTTTGACTTTTGACCACATGTCATGCACCTATTGGAGAGCTGGTGGGGGCCTGTCCCCCTGCCAGAACCTGGCAAGGAGAAGGGCGCACGCCACCCTAGGGTGGCGTGCCCAAGTTGGAGGCGCCTAGGAGTCCTTGTTGGACAAGGACTCCACCTCCCTTTTTGGATTCCAATTAGAGTTCTTCTAAGAATCCAACTTTGACTGGTCTTAGGCACCCTCTAAGGAGGAATCCAGGGGACTCTATTCCAACCAATCAGATTTAGATCTGATTTCACAAAGGGTTGTGATTGGTTGGGAGAGAAGAGGAGTTGGATCACAAGCTTAGTCTATAAATAAGACCCTGCGCCCAACTCAAATTAATGCAAATTCAATTGAGATTTCCCATGCCCCAAGGCTGCCTCTCCCCTCCTTCCTCCATGCCAAAGTCTCTTCTCCCTTGCTCTCCACGTCCAAAAGAGTTTTGGACTTTGGTTTGGTGCGATTCCAGATCAAAGGAAAGGCGATCAAAAAGCAAGAAGGCTGCGCTGCTGCAAAGGACGACTGCTGATCTTCAAAAGAGTTTTGAAGATCCTCCAGATCAGATCCAGATCTGAATTTTTGGAGGTGTGATAGAGAAGAAGAGGATCTCCAGATCCAACCCGAGTGGATACCGGTAGAGGCCAGGCGCTTGCGTGGCTAGATCCAGAACCTTCCGCTGCAATCAGGATCATCAACAGGGTAATAGGATTACCCAAATCAGGTAAATTAAATTTGATTTAATTTATCTTATTTTTATTTTATTTATTAAAATAATAAGAATCAGATCTAAAACATATCAAGATCTGATTGAGATCAAAGAGAAAAATTTTTTGAAATATATCTCTTGATCTGATCAGATCTGAACGAACCTGGACCGGGAAATCAGGATTTCCCTTCAACTGGTATCAGAGCCATGGTTCTAAAAGTTATTTAGATCTGAATTTTAAATTTTATTTTAATTAGAAAATAAAGTGATTTCAGATGTCACATGAGATGTGATCAGATCTGAAATCAGAAAAAATTAAAATTAAATGATTTGGATCTAAGATTAGAAGATATGCATGACTAGTTCTAGAATAGAATAGTTCTATAGAATAGTTTTGCATGTTTTTGATTTAATCTGATTAAATCATATTTTAGATCTTTTATTTACTATTTTTTGATATTATAAGTGTTATAATAACATCTGAAAAAATAGCAAATAAAAATTATTTAATTTTAAATATCATATGAGATATGATTGATGCATGTCTAGACTAGTTGTAGAATAGTTCTACATAATTGTCTAGATTAGAATTTATTTTGATTAGATCAATTTAAATCTAATTTTTTAGATTATTATGAGATAATTTAGATCTGAAAATATGCATGATTCGATACATGAGATGTATGCAAAATATGCCATGATTAGATCTAAATTTGTATATGAGATATATGATATAGATCTATAAACTGTTTTGTAGTATTGACATGTTCCTGATTAAGGCGTTCCTCTTGGCCGTCCGGTCATAAGAACGAAGAAGGGTTTAAAGGCCCTCTCTTCCCATTCGATGGGGTGTTCTTATGATGTGTAGGGGTGCTGCGTGTTCGTCCTTAATCAGAAACCCAAAACTTACTTTCTGCAAAACCCTAGATCCTGAAACCCTAGGATTTATTGTGCATATTTTGTTTATGAACCCTACTTAATTAAGAATTAAGTTTATGGAATATTAATTAGGTCTAAAATTGAGAATTTCAGATCTAAGACATATTCATAATACTGGGTTCGGGCTTGGGTAGCTCAATTAGGTCTAAGCGGTTGATCAAACCGAATCAAGAGTTGGTTAGATGGGATCAACAATGCTTAAATTGACCAGCCTAATAGGATTAAGTCTGGGTCAAGATCGAGTCACGATCAAGCAAGACCTAATTAGGCTCAGAGGTTAGAGTCTGGATTGTAGGCTAACCCAATTGGTTCTGACTCAACAATTTGGTGTCTAAGGTAAGTTTGGCACATACGACCGACTGGTTTTTAATTGGAAGCTACTCGACCTGAATGCGTTCTTGTACGAGTTAATGGCATATTCCTTCCACCGGTCTCACTTACCTGGCCATATCTGTTGACACAGTTCTGATCTGAGGTGGTCAATAATCCGAGCTAACCCATGCCACTAGGTTAGTCATAATTGTTATGACTAAGCCAAGTCTAGTTTAATGAGACCTGAATCAATTCTCCCTAAGAAAAGATTAAGTCTGAGGTCTTCCACCATTGTAGATGTGCGGGCCCTTCCCGGGGTTGATTGTTCTCGGCTGGATACAGTGGCTCAGTTGCACCGGGAAGATGCAACCATGTCTATTAGGCATTGGATGCTATGGGCTGGAGGATGAGTTGGGCTCAATATTTTCGGATACGGTGAGAGACTCAATTAGGAACCCAGTCTATGCAAATGGTGGGTCTGACTTAACTAAGGAGTGGATCAATATTCCGGATACGGTGAGATTCATGAATTAGAGACCAAGTTTGGGTGCACCATGATTAGAGAATCATTGAACAAGAGTTGTTCACTCATTGGCTAACCCATCACCAATAACTGTTAGGTGAGGTGATGAGTCAGTTGGTGAGACCGCACCACCCACTAGAAATCATTAATCGTGGAGATTTTCGCATCTCTACAGAGGGAGTGTAGGGATCCGAGAAAATAGTGGGAGCTAATTTGTTTAAAAATAAAATCCCTAAACAAATTGGTCAAGTCAAAATTACAGTATCTAACTAGAATCTTTGACTCTCTACAGGAAAAATGTCTGCGTCCAACCCATTGGCACGTATCCTGGACACACATAGACTGACTGGACCCAATTATAAAGATTGGCTCAGGAACTACAAAATTGTTTTGGGTTCAGAGAAGTTAACCCATGTTTTGGACCAGGACCCTCCCACCTTACCAGCCCGTCCATCCACTTGAACAGAGAGCGTCTCTGGAAAAATGGATTGACGAAGATAATAAGGCCAGATATTACATGTTGGGCTCGATGTCTGATGAGCTCCAGCGCCAACATGAAGATATCGGGACTGCTCGCCAAATGTTGGCTCACCTGCAGGAGATGTTTGGTGAACAGAGTCGCGCAGCCAAATATCAAGTCACGAAAATGACTTTTTAAGGCTAAGATGCGTGATGGGCAGTCAGTCCAAGATCACTGTCTGACAATGATCAAGGACATGGAAGAGCTTGAGAAGCTCGGTGTGAAGTTGGACTTGGATCTGCAGAACGATATTATTCTGCAATCCTTGACTGATGCATATGGGCAATTCATCATGAATTACCACATGCATAAACTTCAAAATTCCTTGGCCGAGTTAATGAATATGCTGGTTACCGCTGAGCTTTCTATGAAAGGTTCTAAAGGCTCAGTTCTTGCTATGGAACGGACTTCTTCCAAAAGAAAGTCTTATGGAAAGAAAAAGAAGTCTGTGAAAAAGCAAAAGGTGGAAGGATCAAAGAAGAAGAAGGCAGAACCGAAGAAGAAAGGTCCGATGGCAAAGGAAAGTGTTTCCATTGCAACAGCGACGGCCATTGGAAGCGGAACTGCCCTACTTACCTGGCCACCCTGAAGAACAAGAAGGAAGGTCCTTCTGGAGGTATGCTCGTTATTGAGTCTAACCTTACGGTTTCTTCTGCATCCAGTTGGGTGCTTGACTCTGGTTCTAGTGCTCATCTGTGCACTTCTATGCAGGGTCTTGAGGATAGCAGGAGGCTGAGGGATGGAGACATGATCCTACGCATCGGTAATGGAGCAAGAGTTGCTGCAGTAGCCGTGGGAACATACCCTCTTCGATTACCATCTGGTTTAGACTTAGTTTTGAAAAGACTGTTATTATGTGCCTGCAGCTAGCAGGAATTTGATTTCTGTTTCATGCTTAGCACAAGAAGGTTATGTGATCACCTTCTTTAAGGACCATTGTAACATTCTTTATGAAAGAAATAAAATTGCAAATGGTTTCCTTATTAATGGTCTTTATCAGCTACATATTGATGTACCTATTCTAACTATCGAGCAAAACGTGAATGCCAAACGACCTAGGGATAGTCCAAACGACAGATATCTATGGCACCTGAGATTAGGTCATATAGCAGAAGATAGGATCAACAAATTGGAGAAAAATGGGCTATTGAGTCCATTGACTTTTGAGTCATATCCAACTTGTGAATCTTGTCTTCAAGGCAAAATGACTAAACTCCCTTTTGTTGGACATGGGGAGAGGGCCACAGATCTCCTTGCCCTAGTACATACTGATGTGTGCGGCCCATTTGATGTGCCGGCTAGAGGCAATTTTGTCTACTTCATTACCTTTACCGATGATCTGTCTAGGTATGGGTATGTGTATCTTATGAGACACAAGTCTGAAGCTTTTGAAAAGTTCAAAGAATTCAGACATGAAGTAGAAAAACAAACTGAAAAAACCCATTAAGGTTCTTCGATCAGATCGAGGAGGTGAATACCTTAGCCGGGAATTCCTAGACTATCTTAAGGAAAATGGCATAGTCTCTCAATGGACTCCACCAGGAACACCTCAACTCAACGGGGTTTCAGAATGGAGAAATCGGACTCTATTGGATATGGTTCGATCCATGATGAGCTTCACAGACCTCCCTGATTTTCTTTGGGGACATTCATTGTTAACTTCAATCTTATCTACTGAATAGGGTTCCCTCTAAAACCGTTCCTACCACACCGTATGAGATATGGCACGGTAAGAAACCAAGTCTGAGTCATCTCAGAATTTGGGGTTGTCCGGCTCATGTCAAAAGACAACAAGCGGACAAGTTAGAGTTTAGGTCCTTTAGAGCTCGATTCATAGGATATCCTAAAGAGTCATTAGGATACTATTTCTACATTCCAGAAGACCACAATGTGATTGTGAGTCGACATGCCATATTTTCTTGAAAAATAGTTTATTCAAGATAGCGGCATTGGAAAGCAGATTAAGCTTGATGAGAAAGTCTCACAAGTACAGAACGAGCTAAGGACCAAGTTGGAACCAAATCAGGTTGAGCCAATAAGAACACTACCTCCTCCACCTCGTAGATCGGAAAGAGTTTTCCCGTCCCCCTGAAAGATACTTAGGTATTATTTCAGAGGAAGTAGAGGAAAATGTTCCTCGTAGGTAATGGTGCTCATGGTGATGATCCCAAAACCTACAACGAGGCGATATCAGATATCGACTCCGAGAAATGGCTAGAGGCAATGCAGTCAGAAATTGACTCGATGCACTCAAACCAAGTCTGGACCTTGGTAGATCCACCAGAAGGTATAGTACCTATTGGGTGTAAATGGATCTTCAAGAGAAAGATTGGTGCAGATGGGAATGTGGAGACATTCAAGGCTAGACTAGTGGCAAAAGGTTATAGTCAACGCGAAGGCATTGACTATCAGGATACCTTTTTCCCCAGTGTAGCTATGCTAAAATCCATCCGCACATTGCTTGCCGTTGCAGCCTATTTCGATTATGAAATATGGCAAATGGACGTGAAAACGGCATTCCTAAATGGATATCTTGAGGAAGATATCTATATGGAACAGCCGCTAGGTTTCACATCCAGTGATACTGATCACAAGGTTTGCAAGCTGCAAAGGTCCATATATGGACTTAAGCAAGCATCTCGGAGCTGGAACACTCGTTTCAATGATGTGATCAAAAAGTTTGGTTTCATCAAAAATGAAGAGGAACCATGTGTTTTCAAAAAGGGTCAGTGGGAGCGCTGTTGTCTTCCTCGTATTGTACGTGGATGACATCCTCCTTATTGGGAATGATATTCCCATGTTGACATCAGTCAAGATGTGGTTGTCCAAGGAATTCTCCATGAAAGACCTAGGTGAAGCATCCTTTATTCTAGGAATTAAGGTCTATAGGGATAGACCGAATAGGATGCTAGGACTTTCACAGAAGATGTACATAGAGGAAAGTACTAAAGAGGTTTAGTATGGAAAAACTCTAAGAGGGGATTAATACCCTTCAGACATGGTATTCATCTTTCCAAGAAGATGTGCCCCAGCACACCTGAGGAAATAGAACGCATGAGCAAGATCCCTTATGCTTCTGCAATAGGGAGCCTCATGTATGCCATGCTATGTACACGACCTGATATAGCCCATGCTGTGAGTGTCACAAGCAGATATCAGTCAAATCCAGGTGAAGAACACTGGACTTCTGTGAAATGTATCCTTAAGTACTTGAGAAGAACTAAGGATATGATGTTGGTCTTTGGTAATGGAGAACTCCAAGTTCCAGGGATACACAGACTCGGACTTTCATGTCCGATATAGATGATCGAAAGTCGACATCTGGAAGTCTGTTTGTGTGCAATGGTGGAGCTGTCAGCTGGAAGAGTTCCAAGCAAACTGTGATAGCAGATTCCACCATGGAAGCAGAATATATCGCTGCATCAGAGGCTGCAAAGGAAGCATTCTGGTACAAGAAGTTTGCTGCAGAAATTGGAGTAATGCCATCAGATGCCATTCCTCTTTACTGCGACAACAATGGCGCCATAGCCCTTGCTAAGGAGCCGAGGTCTCACCAGAAATCCAAGCACATTGAGCGGCGATACCATCCTCATCCGCGATTACCTTGAGAAAGGGTTACGTTGAGGTCAAGAGAGTCAACTCCACAGATAATGTGGCAGACCCACTTACAAAGCCGTTGGGCCAGCAGAAGATCGAAGCCCACCTTGAGAAGATGGGACTTAGACTTGTAGCCAATTGGCTTTAGGACAAGTGGGAGATTGTTAGATATATGTGCCCTAGAAGCCAGAATTGGCTGACACTTGTAATACACTTCTAGGGGCAAAATTATAATTTTAAATATAATTATGAGATCGGGTATTTTCTATCACACATGTGTAATTTAGTGTCTTGATACATCTTTGGTTAATGTAATGATAATCATACTTCAGAGTGAAATTTTAAGACATGAATAATCATTATTAACTCATAAACAGCTCCCGACCATAGACAAACAGGAGTGATGATCCGGCAAGGTTGGTGGTACGAATCGCTTCTCTTAGTAATGAAGTCTTGAGTCTACGTTGGAGAACCGAAGCGAAGAGTACAGGTAACTCGTTAGAGAACGAGGCACTGAGCGTGACCACCTCGATAGTCATTTAGGAAGTCTATACCTTCTCGTAATGACTGACTCGATCTTGCAGTAGTGTGTCGTTCATGACTTGAGATGCTCGGCAGTATCACCTTGAGGGTGTATAGTTGTGACTACACCATTTACTTCGCTCCTCCTACCAATGAACCCTGAGGTGTAGTTGCTGTGACATGTCATTGTAGGAAAACTGGATTGGCATCAAGATGATCTATCTACCTCTAGTGTAGAGGAAAGTTAAGCCTATGATTGACATGAGAATCAAGCCTGAACCACATGGCCATGGCTAGGGAAATAATAGAAAGAGTTCTATTTAGATTTGCATCACTGGAACTCGAACGAATGATTACACATATGACAGAGACTAGGGTTTGACGAGTTCACTTAACCCTATCTTGATCGGGGCTCAAGATAGAAGACTGAATCACACAAGGTAAAGCTTCTGCACCAAGAGGTTCGCATCAGCTCTGATGGTTGCACCATATACGCTATGTCACTGGTGGATTTTGGGAACAAATTAGAAATATTAGATGAATGCGATCATTAACGTTCGAATCAGAAGAGTCAGATCCAACGAAAGGAGTTTCGATGAATGTCATGATGAGAGATCATGACATATTGCCCTTACCATACAGAACTGTCCTAAAAACTGGGATCACACAAATAATCGGGTTTGATCTGGTGTCATCAATTGAACTGATCTAGGTTCATTGATCTGAAAGAGATTCCAATTTAGGTTCATGGAAATCGGCTAGCAAACTCGATTGAGACCTAACGTTCTGTCTGCTTTTACAGCAATAAATAATGTCTGACTGGCACAAAGTGATTTGTGCTCAATCAGAAAGCCTTCATATGGTCTGACTGAAAAGTTGTCCAAGCAGAATAGTTGTCTATTTGAAATAAACAATTAACCTACCATTTTTGGTCACCTAAAACCATTTCTGTTCTTGACTGGGTCAAAGTTCTACCCTTGGACTGGTCAACAAACGTTGACATCACCCTTTGACTTTGACCAACAGGTCATGCACCTATTTGGAGAATGTGGGGCCTGTACCAAATAAAACTGCCAGAACCTGGAAGAGAAGGCGCACCCAAAGGTAGGACGTGACCATAGGAGCGCCTAGGATCCTTGTGGACAAGGACTCCACCTCCCTTTATGGATTCCAATAAGTTCTAACTAAGACCATTGACTGGTCAATAGCACCCTCTAAGAGGAATCCAGGTCCCTAATTCCAACCAATAGATTTAGTCTGATTCACAAAGGGTTGTGATTGGTGAGAGGAAGAGGAGTAGATCACAAGAAGGTCTATAAAAAAGACCTCTGTCGCCACCCTAATCTAAGCAATCCAATGAGATTTCCCACGCCCCAAGGCATTCTCTCCCTCCTTTCTCCATCCATAGTCTCTCTCCCCTTGCTCTCACACGTCCAAAAGTGTTTTGGATTAGTTGGTGCGATTCAGTACAGGAAAGGCGATCAACAAGAAGTCTGGCCTGCTGCAAAAGGACGCTGCAAATCTTCAAAATGAGTTTGAAAGACCTCCAGACTAGATCCAGATCTGATTTGGAGGTGTGAAGAGAAAGAAGGAACTCCAGATCAACCGGTGATACCGGTAGAGGCCAGGCCTTCAGGCTAAGATCCAAACCTCCGCTGCAAATCAGGATCATCTACAGGGTAATAGGAATTACCCAAATCAGGTAAATGAATTTGAATTAATTTATCTTGTTTATTTTATTTATTAAAGATAATAAAGATCTAAACATATCAAGATCGATTAAGATCAAGAGAAAATTGAAAATATCTCTTATCTAAACAGATCTGGACGACCTGAATCGGAGAAATACAGATTTTCCTTACAAGTTATGTTGACTACACCATGACTCAGTCTCCTAGCCATCAGAACCTAAGGTGTTTGCTGATATAGACATGTTTATGTAGGAGGAATTGATTGCAACCAAGATGAAAAATTTATCTACCCTGTGAGAGGAGCAGCCCTAGATAACATAGAAAAAAAGTCTATAACCCAGGCCATGCAAAAGAGTGAAATAATAGAAAGATTCTATTAGTTTTCACATCGACTTGAATCGAATGATAAAATCCATATGATAGAAATAGGAGTTTGACGATGTCACCTAACCCTAATCTAATCGCTCAAATAGAAGAACTTAAATCCACATAAGTAGCTGCACGAGAGGTTCATTTTAGTTTTGATGGATGCCACCAATATCCTAGTGCACCTAGGTGGATTTTGGAGTAAATTAGAAAGACAGATGATCGATTCATATCTAGTTGTTCTGAAACAGAAGATTCTAATCCATCGAAAGAATTTTGATGATTCAGATAGAGATTAATGACATATCCCAATCATAGAAAACTAAACCTAACTGGATCACATAAATAAGGGTTTGGATCTGGATATCATCAGTTGGACTAACCTAGTCAATGATTTAATTAGATTCAATTAGGTCAAGAAATATAAGCAGCACATGATTGAGCCTAACATTCTCCTTTTCATCATTAAAAGTTAATCTCACTAGCCAAATGAGTTTGTGCCGCTCAGGACTTTACTCTGATCGATGAGCTGTCTAGATAGAAAAGGGTTGTCTAAATTATATGAAATAAAATTTAAGACAACACCTACCATTTCATCACCTGCTAATTTGTCCTTTACTTTGGTCAAATCTGACCTTCTTGATATTGCTATGTCAATGCACTAATGGAGAGCAGAATAGATGGCTGCCCCCGATAATTGGAAAAGGAGGGTCACATGCCTAGGATGGTGTGCGCCAGAGATACGGAAGCCTGAGTCCCATACGATGGACTCAGGTTGTCTTCTTTGATTCAAACTAGTGACCCTCACCTATAGACTTTAAACCAATCTTAGGTGCCACCTTAGATGAATCTGTGGTCTCTCATCTGATTAGGATCAGGTGATGTTCATCCCACCAAATCAGATAGAATCTGATTAAATGAAGCAACGTGATGGTCTGGGTAAATGTGGCATTGCATGGTGAGCAAGGTCTATATAAAGACCTCAATCTGCCGCCCACTTTTCATAACTTCTCTCCTAACCATACTCAAGTGTCTCTCTCCTTCTCCATGCCACCTTCAGGCATCTCCCCTCTCCAGCCCAAGGATAGTTGAGCTCAGATTAGTGCAATCAGGCTAAAAAGGTTATGAGAAAGGAAGAAGGCAGCACTACTGCAGAGATGACTGCTGATCTTGAAAGAGTTTCAAAATTCTTCCAATAAAATGCCGGTCTAATTTGGAGATGAGATAAAGAAGGAGAAGATCTTCAGATCTAGCCGAGTGATACCGGTAGAGGCCAGGTGCTGTGCGGGCTAGATCCAAAACCTTAGCCATTATAGAGTCAAATGGGTAATCGAATTACCCATATCAAGATAAAAATATTTAGATTACTTAATTTAATTTTAATTTTTATTATATCATAAAATTAGATCTGAAAAATATCAGATCTGATTAGGATCTAAGAGAAAATTTTTGAAATATGCCTCTCGATCCAATCAGATCTGAACGAACCTAACCCCGAGAAATTTGAATTTTTCCTTCATTCGAGATCAGACGTGGCATACTCACTAGGAATAGTGAGTAGATACTAGTCTAATCTAGGTGAGAATCATTGAAAGATTATGAAGAGAATCCTAAAGTATTTAAGAAATACCAAAGACCAGTAGCTCATCTATGGAGATGCTAACTTAAAACTTGTGGGATATACTAATTCTAGTTTTTAGTCAGATCATGATGATAGCAAGAGTGTATCAAGTTATGTATTTATCCTAAATGATAGAGCGGTCTGCTGGAAAAGTTTCAAGCAGCATACTGTGGTTGATTCTATACGCAAGGTGGAGTATGTCGCTGCATCAAATGCTATGAAGAAAGCTATGTGGCTGCAAAAGTTCATCAACGAGCTGGGAGTGGCACCCTCCTTAAATGGTCCAGTTCTATTATATCATGATAGCTCTGGAGCCATAGCTCAAGCAAAAGAGCCGAAGGCATATCAACACACCAAGCGTATTCTACATCACTACCATCTTATACGAGAGATCATGGAACGAGGTAATATCGAGCTTCAGAACATCAACGAAAAAGAGAACGTGGCCAACCCATTTACAAAAGCTCTCGAAATCAAATAGTTCAACAATCACAAATGGAAGATGGGTATTCAATATTATCCTGAATGACTTTAGTCTAAGTGGAAGTTGTTAGAAATTATATCCTAAGGCCAATCATCTAGGTTATAGATGGCTGAGCTAATTTATAATTTATACTTAAATTATAAATAAAATTACTATTCTAGCTTTTCATCATGTTTTTGCATCTTCCTACAATGAACTCTTCTATGATTTATAATTTATACTTAAGACTATCTAGACTCGATAAAGAAGGATTTGTCGTTTAGTCCTTAAACCAATTTGCGACCAAATGATATGCGATTACCTAGAACGACAACATATCGAGTGTAGATCATTGTGTGCCATATGTGTTGGTTGTCCTCTTAACCAATGAGTATGTAGTACTGGTATGGCATGCAGGTGAAGTATAAAGGTACATTTCATTGAACGTGATCCAACCGCATAGCTCTCTGTTATCAAGAGTTGCTCGTGAAGAATATAGGTATAAGTGTCCCTTAGACCTGAGATCATCATGATGACTTACAAGCAACTCACTACACTTAGGTACCGGACTACCTAAATTTCTAATTCAGTGATGGAAGCCTACTGGGTGTACTCAAATACTTGTGAAGTTGGTACATGAGTAAAAATTAGATTGACCCCTCCAAGTGTTGGAGTAAGTGCATCATTGTATTTTAATTTAGCAAAACCTCAACCGGGGTAGTCCATTCGATAGACAGGAAATTTTGAAATACATTATAGATGATTTTTCAGGATTGACAATTAAATCCTAGGTCATCTTTTGAGCATTGAGATCAAGGGGATGAATTATATGGTAACCATATGCCACTGATTCGACATTATTGCATTACAATTTTTTGATCTATCCGAACATCGAGTACTATTGCTAGATGGTCATATCGATTGGTATAAAAAATTAATTTCTATGCTACCAACTTAGGATTCGATCCTATGGGATCACACACAATAGGAGTTTCTACCTGATCTGATAGCTAATCATGAGTTCTGATGACCTAGGACATTGTGGTCAAGATTCCCATTGGATTGGGACTCTGTAATCTAAAGTTCCACTAGACTGGAACTCTGAGTCCTACTTGCTTGAAACTCTAAATCAAGAGTTCCAACATATCGGAACTCTGATAACATTTGGGATACTGGATTCAAGAGTTCCACTAGTTTGAAACTCTTCAGAAGTTTCATGTTGATGGAACTCTATAGCCCGGACACCCACTTGATTGGGATTCTATGTTTATTGAATGATTAATTAGCAATTTGATTGCTGATTAGCTCAATTTAATTGAGCAATAAGGATTCGATCAAGTCCAATTAAATTTGATTCGATTGGGTTTGACCCGATCAGGTCATGTGATGATCTAATTGCTATGGGAGATTCAATCCTGATTTGATCAGGAACTAGATCTAATTAATTTATAATTTAATTAGAAATCTATTAGATTAGGTTAAGCCTAATTTGGTTGGATTTAACTTGATCTAATTGGATCTAGATTAATTGGTTTGGTTAAAATTAATTAAGACTAAGACAAATGAGGTTTGAACTTTGAATTTATTCTCCTACACCACCCTTCTTGGACCCACACCTTTCTTCATGTGAATTGTGAATTCACGTGAGAGTTTTGTAGGAACCAATCTAGGGTTCTAGATTAGCTTTTGAAACATTTTTAAAATTACAATGAAAGAGATGAATTAATCATATTAAATCATGAATAATATAGTATAAAATTCTAAATATAGGATCCTATTAGATGATTTAGATATGCTATTAAATCAAAAAATAAAATATTAAAAGAACTACATGTTGATCATATCAACAGCAGACTACTCTAAATCTGATCTAGACATGTAATAGGGAGACCAGATCACCCTTACCATTGAATCTTGAGTTTCTTAACTCATTAATCCAGGCCTTAGATGGTTGCTCCAAGCCACATATGTATCCAGCCTCTACGAACTATCCACACAAGTCCTCGATTATAGATCTAAATTTCAGTGCCTGAAAATCAGCATAGTATGCTAGTACTATGCTGATCCTTCTCCGACAGTCAATCTAAATCTTCCTTCCTCCAAGCTTGGACTCTCTAACTTTTAAAAGTTGAGAAAGATGATTCATGATACTGAGACATCTCTCAAACACTCACAAAGATGGAGGAATAGGAGTTGAAGAAAAATCCTAGAAGAAGATCCTCTTCTTCTTCTTTCTTCTCTCACCAAAGCATCTTGATTAGTGACTTTACAAAATCCCACATCCTAGGCTTCTCTATTAGATTTTTCAAGCTCTAAATTACCTCTCTCAGATGTGTAATCCATGAAAATATTAGGTTAAAATTCATTTTATATATGGAGATATAGAGGAATCCTTGACTAGGTCAAATACCTAGTCAAGGGTTATCCAAATAGGGCTAGACTTGAGACGCCCAACTCTTGGGCGCCCCCTCTTTTATTTTTTGTGTGGACCATCAAAGAATGTTGCATAGAAAGGCCTCTAAAAGTAATGAAAATTTAAGTGAAAAAACAAGGATGTGGGCGACATAAATGGGAATGAGTTTTGGTTTCTCCAAACTCTATCTCATAGAGTTTAAATCAACTCAAACTCTTCTTTTGACTTGATCACAATATCTAAATAGCATATTTGAGATAAAGAAAGCAAGGAGGCATGCATGAACATCTGGAGAAAAATATTTTCATGAAAAAATTTTAAAAAAAATAGCATAGAGGGCATTGGGGCTAAGGTGGCGCATGGAGATAGGAGTCCTAGTCTCACTAAGACTCCTATTTTGACTTGGTCCAACTTGATCCTTAGATCAAATTAAATTAGGATTTAATTAACTCAATTATATTAGGTCTTAGTCCAACTAATAATCTAATTAAATTAAATTAAATTATATTTAATTTTAATTTAATTTTCTAGTCAAATTAGAAATTGGATTGATACAAGTCCTATTTGAATAAGGACTAGTTCTTCCTTGCAATTTGTTCATCCAATAAACCAATTGGACTTGATCCAATCAAGTCCAAATTAAATCTAATTAAATTATATTTAATTAAACTTAATTTCAACCCTCTAGCTTAATCAAATTAAGCTAATTAGCAATTAAATTGCTAATCGATCCTCCTGTAACACTTGCACTAGGTCAAACATTAATCATAATGAATGTTTAATCCTAGAATGATTTTTAATGATCAATCAACCATCCGATCAAATTGAGAACTCTCATATTTGTGATCCCATAGGTCTGAACCTATGTCAGTAGCATAGAAATAAATTTTTGTACCAATCAAATGACCATCTAGTAATGGTACTCGACAGTCGGATAGGTCGAATGTGTAGAACAACATCCTTAGAATCCATGTGAATATGGTTTTCGTATAATTCATCCCCTTGACCAAAATGCTCGTAGGATATCTCAGAGTTTAACTGTCAATGTCGATTAGGTCATCCACATTGTATTTTAAAATATCAAATCCATCTCATGGATTATCCTGGCCAAGGTTTTTGCTATGCCTAGAAATCTTCTATCACTAAATTAGAAATTTAGTTAATCTGGTACCAAGGCACAATGAGTTGCTTGCAAGCCACTATGGTGATCTCAGGTCTAAGGAATATTTATACCTATATCCCATCAGAGGAATTTTTGATAGCAGAACGCTCTAGAGTTGGTCACATTCAATGATGATGTATCCATACATCTCACTTGTATACCATACCAGTATCTCTACACTCCTTGGTTAAGAGGATAACCAACCTATATGGCATATAATGATCAATGCTCGATAAACACTATCATCCTAATTAATAGAGTATCATTTGATCGTGAATAGTTTTAAGGACTAATCGATAAATTCTTTCTTTATCAAAATTAAATAGTCCTAAGGACTTCATCATAATAATGAAGTTCATTAGAAGATAAATACCTTATGAAAAAAATATCAAAATAAATATTTTATTTATTAATAAATTAATTATAATTATAAGGTAGCTTAACCATCAATAGACTGATGATTGGCTTTGGAATATATTTTTCAATAAGTTTTTCATGCCAAAATTGAACTTTGTGCCCTTCTCTAATCTACCTTTGACCTAGTCCAAATGTTGGATGAGGTTGGTTTCATTTGAATTTTGAATTAAAATAATTGCTTGATTCATATCCATTCTCCCTTGTGCCTAGCATTTTAATCTCTCTTCCCCTTGTGCAATTTTTGTTTTCACGTGAGTTTTCTCCATGTAGAATGAAACTTTTTGTGCACCCTTGACCTGGTCTTGGTGTTGGAGAATGGATAAGTTTGTTGCTTGAATTTTAAATTCAAGCAAGTTGTTGAAACCCCTTAAACCTCTTATGTTTATCCTTTTTCCATGCCATCCACATTGTTGTCACACATTTTCTCAAAGTTTAAGGGTGTGGGCATGCAGAAGAAGAGTCCTTCTATGCATCAAACACCTAGGTTGTGCATTGGGATTGGATAAGGTATGATTTGAATTTGATTTCAATAGATTGGTTGAAATGAGTTCAACCATCTCTCCTTATCCTAACTTACATGCAATTCCCATCTCTTTTGGTCGCCCATTTAAGATTTTTCTCCTTGGCATGCATGGGATTATGTGAAACATCTGAGAGAGTGCATGAGGGGTTTCTTGGAGGGAGAAAAATAGAGAAGGGGTGCAAGTTCTATGCATGGAAAAGCCAAAAAGCAGAGAAAGGTTTTCTTACGCTCATGCCATCCATTTTAGTTTTTTTTTTTTTTAGTGGCCCATCCTAAAAAGGATTCTAGGAGTGGGTGTATGGTAGATGGAGAGTCCCTCTACCCATGAAAATTTGTTTCACAAGAAAATTCTAAAAAGAGAAGGTGCGAGAGGATTTTCGGGCATCAGGGTTTTCTGGGTAAATGAAACTGTAGATTTAGGTCTCTGGGTTCTGGTGGAGAGATAGAGTACTGTGAGTTCCCAATCACCACCAAACTTTAGACACTATTTTGTCATCCTCTATACTGCATATTCTAATTTTTTGGAGCATCTGGGAGATCAAAATAAAGACGATCGATTGAATCGATCAAAATCAACCATCGAAGGCTCCGACTAGGAGCTAGCACTTCGGTGGTGCTGGTCAGGATCAAGAGCTTTGTGTGAACCAACCATAGAGGCTGGATAAGTATACGACTATTTAGTGCAATACCAAAGCTTCTTTTGATGGTTTCAGATCACAGAGATCATCTACCCATATACAGGTATCATGTTCTAAACATGAGTAGGTTAGTTGATATGATTTACTAACCATATGTATTTAATTTTCTATTGCATATTAGCATATCTAGATCTAGATGTAGGGTTTTTGATATGATCAATGCATACATAGTATTAATTTTAGATTAATATTTGCTTCCACTATAGTAATTTTTAAAAAAATGTTTTGAAAAGTATGCTAAAAATCCTGCATGATTTTTTGCACATACATAGTGATGTATGTGGACCTATGAACTCAAGTGCTAGAGAAGGATATCAACATTTCATTATATTTATAGATGACCTATCTAGGGATGGGTGTATCTAGCCTGAATTATTTGAAATTTTCAAATGATTCCAGATGAAGTGAAAAAATAAATTGAAAAAGATATTAGAACTTTTTGATCAGATCAAGAAGGTGAATACTTATCCAGTGAGTTTTTGATATATCTAGGAGAGAATAGAATTCTTTCATAGTGGATTCCTCTTAGAACACTATATGTTATTGGTGTATCAAAAAGAAGAAACCAAACTTTGTTAGACATGGTTCGATTCATGATGAGGTTTAGTAGTCTGCCTGTTTCAGAGTTAAGCTCTTGAGACTACTTGTTTTACTCTGAAAATTTACACCGAGTAAATCTATTGCAAAAACTCCATACAGAATATGGATCGGACATAGATCTAGACTCCCTCACCTTTGCATTTAGGGTTATCAGGGCTACGTCAAATATTTGCATATAGATAAACTTGGAGCCCGATTTCATAAGTGTATATTTATAGGTACCCCAAGAAAATTAGGGGTTATTACTTCTACCATGCCGAAGAACAAAAGTTGTTCTCAGCATAGAGCATTTCTTTTGGAAAAGAGTTCCTTAGAGAAGGAACTAATGCCTAAAAAGTTGAACTTGAGAAAGTTCGACTGGTAAAAAGAACTAACACAATCTAGTAAACCTACAGAATCAGATTTGATTAGATTAAACCTGAAGCCTATTAAAAAGACACCTTTAAGGAAATCCGATAGAGTATCGTGTTAGCTAGATAAATACTTTGGTTTCTGGTTCAAGATGGTGATCCTATTGAGCTTGATGAGAGCAATAAGGATCTGATCACCTATAGGGATGCAATGCAGAGGTCTGACTCTGAGAAGTGGCTTGGAGTCATTAAATCTAAATTTGAGTCCATGAAGATCAATAGTGTGTGGACTCTAGTTGATTCACCTAAAGAGATAAAATTTGCTAAGTGCAAATGAATTTTTAAAAGAATCAGAGTAGCATAGATAGATAGGTGGAGACCTACAAAGCTTGATTGGCTATCATGTCGGAGTTGGAACATATGTTTTGAACGTATGTCTTCGTTATGAACAAAGAAAAATCCTGCATCTATAAGTGGGCAAATAGTTCTATAGTGTTATTTTTTATATTGTCTATGGATAACATTCTCTTAATCAGGAATGACATTCTACCATTATAGAAAATAAAGGTTTAGCTATCATCTAATTTCTCCATGTAGGACTTGGGAGTAGCATCCTTCATCCTAGGGATGAAGATCTATAGAGATAGATCTAAAAGAATGCTTGGATTATCCCAATCTATGTATGAGATCAGACATGGTATACTTACTAGAGGTAATGAGCAGATACCAGTCTGATCTAGATGAGAACCATTGAAAGATTATATAGACATGATGTGGGACAACTAAAAGAAAAAAGAAAAAACCAAACTTCCTTCCATTTGTCAATAATAAATCATGTCCGATCGTGGCTTCCAAGATAGATAGTATAGTTGCCTATACTCTGCTCAAGAGGCATGATTGATTGACACAAGATCAAAGCACGATCAATCTAAATGATGCAGATGAATGCCATTTTAGAGATCAGTAAATAACTAGCAATAATAAAATAAATAAATAGATAGTAGAAATTAAACATGCTCATGAATAATTATAAAAAAAATATAATGAAATGAAGGATAGCAAGAAATTAAGCCCGTAAGAAAATTTTAAAAAAAAATAGAATCCGGATCGTGGTAGTTAAGAAACTACCTTAATTAGGGCTCTTAATCTTTTAACTAAGTAGATCTATGGATAAAGAACTGAGTCTTTACCAACATTGGATCTGGAAAAAAAAAGTAAAAGTCAAAGATCAGTTGAGAAGGAACGAAGGTCTTTATCAATGTTTGATCTGCAGAATAAAAGATCACTCTTTCTCTCTCTACATGATAGATAAAAATTTTGGAGGAGACTGATCTTCGTTTGGTGGAATAGGCTTGTGTAGGTAGATGGTGAAGACGAATCGAGATCGTAGGAATACTGGATCTCAAGAAGATGAAGTTAAAGAGATAGAAAAAAGAGTGGGCCTCATATCCTCTCCTCATGAGGTGATTTTGGGTCTCACACCCTCTCCCTCTTGGAGCGATTGATACAAGTATTTGTGGGTAAAATCATTCATACATTCATTGTCTCCTTCATGAAAGATACATGAATTTATATAGGATCCTAGGAGTCCTATTTCTTTAGGAATCCTATTTCCTTTACAAGAAAAATGTCAACCCTCCCAACAAAAATGTAAAACATTATGTATGGTTTCCAAATACAATAATATATCATATCTATCTTTTATGGAACTATAAGAAAGAAATCAGCCTTTTAACAAAATAAGTAAGAAATCAAGAACTCTTAAGAAATCCTAGGAAAGAAAAGAAACTCCATGTGGGCGCTTGATGCTTAGCACAATTTGGTATGAGGATCCTTGGGCATGGCATGCTGGCGTGTGTATTTTCTTCCTGTACGTGTGGAGGGTGGTGGTCCAAAGATGATATGGACCAAGCTTGCTTTTTTATGATGGTCTCTTTCTAAATAAGACTCAATCCAAATAAACTCAAGTATGGTCCTATGGACCCAAAACTAAATGCATCAAAAGAACTAATTGACTAAATCAAAAGGACTGGAACTAAATAACTGAAGTAGAGTTATTCTAATATGGCTTCTTCAATCCAAATTGAATCTAAATTATGTCATCAGCTTCTAGTAGCTTTGGTGTCCGCACCAATTCTCTTGGGGTGAGAAGAACTCGATCTTATTGAGTGGGGGTCGATTCCACTCTGGTGATGCTCAAGCAAATCAGGATCAATATGCTGCAGCCCTTCTCGAGTGATCCAGGTATCCTTGGACTCCGGTCGATCTCGTCATCTAAGTACTGCTGATAGCCTCGACTCTGAGTGAAAATGATCTGCTCATCCAAAATTCTATCAATCTGATCATGCTTTGACATTTTGGCTGGTGGACACTCAAGAATAGACTCTCTCTCAAAGGTTGGTTCAGGCTTAAATGGCTCACTAGGTATCCAAGTTGGCTCTTTATAGGTAATGAGATCTGCAACATTAAAAGTAAAGCTAATCCCAAAATCAGAAGGTAAGTCCACAACATACGCATTCAATCCGATCTTCTTTAAAATCTTAAATGGACCTACACCTCGAGCATGTAACTTCTTGATGGTTCTTGGTGGGAATCGTTCAAGCCTCATTCAAACCATCACATAGTCTTCTTCCACAAACTCTAGGGCACGTCGATGAGAATCTATATTCTATTTATAAACTTTATTATTAATATTAATTTTTTTTACTGATCTTTTTATGTAAACTCTTCACATGCTATGCAAATGACTCTGCATATTTGAAAATTCTAGCATGCATGGACAGTGAGATAAGATCTATTGATTTTCTAGGTTGATATTCATGAACTACTTCAAAAGGACTCATGCTAATGGACCTATTAACAGAGTTATTATATACAAATTCAGCTCAGGGCAACAAAAGATCCCAATTACCTATATGTTCCTCAATCAAGCAATGCAACAAATTTTCAAGACTCCTATTGACCACTTCAGTTTAACCATCTATTTGTGGGTGAAAGGCAAAAGAAATTTTCAATTTTATACCTAGAAGGTGCCATAGGATTTTCTAAAAGTAGCTAATGAATCTAACATCCCTATCAAACACAATGGTTTTGGGCAATCCATGCAATTTAACAATCTCATTATAGTATATTCTTGCAACTTTTGAAGCATCAAACATTAGGCAACAGAACAAAAAATGGGCCATTTTTGAAAATCTGTCTACAACTACTAGAACAAAATCATGCTTCCTAACTGTCTTAGATAAGCCTAAAACAAAATCCATGCTAACATCTTGCTAAGGACAGTCTGGAACAAACAAGGATGTGTATAGGCCAGTGTTCTATTTTTTCTGCTTGGCTACGGCACACGTTCTACACTGGGCAATAATTCGAGTAACATCTCTTTTCAGGCTTGGCTAAAAGAATTGAACTTCTACCAACTATATGGTTTTATTTCTACCAAAGTGTCCAGCTAATCCTCCAGCATGTAGTTTTCAAACTAGAAAATCTCTTAAAGATGTACGAGGAACACATAGCCTAGCTTCTCTAAACAAGTAATTATCCTAAAGGGTATATTCACTATATTCTATAGATAGTCCTTTTGTAAAGTGATAAGTATACTACCAAATCCTGGATACTCATAATCATTTTTAATCTTTTCAAAACCAATAACCTCTACACTAATGGTGGATAACAAAGTATGACAACGACTCAGGGCATCAGCAGCATGATTCTCTACACCCGCACGATGTTTCAAAATAAAAGTATAGGCTTGCAAAAACTCGACCCACCTACCATATCTATGATTCAGTTTCTTTTGGAAATTCAAAAATTAGAGGGCTTCATGATCTAAGTATAAAACAAATTCTTGCAGTAGTAGGTAATGTCTCCAATATCTTAGGGCTTGGACTATTGCATAAAACTCCTTATTGTAGGTAAAATACATTAGTTTAGAATTATTAAGTTTCTTGCTAAAGTATGCTATCGGATGACCTTCTTGACTAAGGACACCACCAATCCCAATTCTTGATGCATCACATGCTACTTCAAAAATCTTGAAAAAATCAAGTAGACATAAGACTGGGGCATGGGTCATTTTATTCTTAATGTCTAGGAAGGCTCTATTGGCTACTTTAGTTCATTCAAAATCTCTCTTTCTAATGCAATCAGTGATGGAAGCGGCTATGGTGCTAAACTCTTTTATGAACCTACGATAAAAGATTGCTAATCCATGAAAACTCCGCACATCATGCACACTCTTGGGTATCGACCACTCAACTATTGCTCTAATGTTTTCAGGATCGGTAGACACACTATCAGAGATAACAATAAAACCTAAGAAGATGACACAGGCTGTCATGAAAGCATATTTCTTAGGATTGGCATAGAGGCTTTCTACTCTAAGAACTTGGCATTCTTTTCAGAGATGATCTAAATGGTCCTTCCTAGTTCGACTATAGATCAAAATATCATTAAAGTACAAGACCACAAACTCTCCTATAAACGATCATAATACCTGGGTCATCAATCTCATGAAAGTGTTAGGAGCATTAGATTACCCAAATGGCATCACCATCCACTCATATAAACCATCTTTCGTCTTAAAAGCAGTTTTTCACTCATCCTCCGATCTAATTCTTACTTGATGGTAACCATTTTTGAGATCAATCTTGTAGAAAATAATGGCTCCAGCCATCATATCTAGCATGTCATCTAACCTAGGGATGGAGAAACGGTACTTAATGGTGATCTTATTAATGGCACGGCTATCTATGCACATCCTTCTTGTACCATCTTTCTTTGGAGTCAATAGTGCAGGAATTGCACAAAGACTTAAAATTTCTCTCCTAAATCTCTTTTTCATCAACTCTCCAACTTGTCTTTGTAGCTCAACATGCTCAGTGGGGTTCAGCCTATAATATGGCAAATTGGATCGGGTAGATCCATGTACCAAATCAATAGCATATTGAATGTTTCTCATGGGTGGTAAGTAATCTAGGAGATCCTCAGAAAAGACATTATGAAATTTACTAAGAAGGCAGACTACTTTCTTGAGATGATCTACCTTAGGGTTCTCACGAACTTCTCTCGCAGCAAGCATCCAAACTGATGATCCATTACCCATGGTCATCTCTAATTCCTTAACACCTATCAGATGGAGGCTTTTCTTTTTGATATTTTCTTTTGGTCCATCGCCTATCTTTCTATTGGTAGCCTTAGGTGCGGAAGGATTGATCATGATCTTCTTATCCTCATGAGTGAAACTACAGGAGTTGGTTTGGCCATAAATCATAACATCATTGTCAAATAACCAAGGCCAACCTAATATGATACTTCTGACTTCCATGGGTAAGATAATGCACCAAACATGATCCTAGTAAGAATGAAGCTGATGAAAATACGGCATCTAAGTTTAATGAGAATAGAAGAGGAATCTATCCAAGACACATGATATGGGCTGGGATGATCTACAGGAGCTAATCCTAATCGCTTAACCATGTCGGTGGAGATGGCGTTGATACAGCTATCACTATCTATGATCATCTTACAAATTTTATCACTAAATTTTATGAAGGTATAGAAAATAGAGGTCCTACACCAGTCTTTACTCTTCTTAGTCTATGCTAGAATATACTTAACAACTCCAAGCCTAAGTCTGACTCTGGTGCAACAAAACTTAGGATATCCTCAGTACTCTCAAACTGCTCGACTAAGTCTGGATCAGCTTCATAAACTTTTTCTTCAATATTTTCTAGAGTTTTCTCTTCTAATTCTTCCATAAATAAAGATCGGTTAGGGCATTATGCAGTAAAATGACCATAACCATAGCACTTGAAATAATGGGATCGAGAACTACTTCCCTTAGATAACTCTCCTACAACTTTTTTTTCTTTATCTTCTTTCTCATAATAGGATTTGTATGTGGAGGTCCATTACTTGGAGCCTAGTTTGTATTGGGTCTCGATCCAGAAGAAGTTATTTGGCTAGGTTCAAGATGATGGATAGCTGAATACCTAGAGAATCTCTCAAAGTCCATGGCAAGTTGATAAGCTTGTTCTAACGTGGTTACCTCTCACAAAAAGAGTTTGCGCTGGATATCCTCTCGTAATTTAGCTCTAAATCTAGATAAGATAACAATCCTATCTTCGGTTACTCCACATCTTATGAGGTACTGTTGCTCCAAAAATTGATTTTGATGATTACAAAGCATTTGAGGAAATTACTAATGAATTTAGCTTAGAAAAAGACTTTTTGTATTTCAAGAGCAAAATCATAATTTTATCAAGTTTTGATCTGAGAGCCTCAAGAGCAAGTATAGAAGATTTCTAATCCTTTGGAGGTAGTTTCATGATTTTTGGATGCTTATTTTGGAAGAAAATCAAGTTTGAAGTGAAAGGATCGACCCCTAGGACATCCCCTACTGAAAAGGGCTGTTTGGCACACTGTCTCTATGCCAAAGGTCGACCCTAGGGTCGACCTCTACTATTCCGAAGGCTAAAAATATAGAATAGCTATTTTTCTAGATTTTGTCTCAGAGGTCGACCTCTAGGTTGACCCCTGTTCCATGAGTCAATCCATGAGTCGACCCCTACAATAGCTATTTTTTTTTATTTTGGTAGATTTTAATGGTTTCTTTAAGATCTCCAATGGCTACAAATCTTATCCAGATTTCTCTCCTCCATCCATTGAAGATTTAAAAGACTTTAAATAGAAAAAAATATAAGAGATTGGTGTGATTCAATTATTATCCCTAAGCAAAAGTATTCATCAAGAAAAGAAGCTTTCATCTTCAAAATCACCAATCTCTCAAGAGCTCATTCAAATCTCCAATAAGCTTGAGGAAAATCAAAAAAGCTTCCTCCATTATTATGAAAAGCATTCTTAAGATTTTATTTGCTCACAAAGGGAGCTAAACTTATATTTAATTGTCATTAAATCTTTTTCTCTGCTTTGCTATTTTGATTCAAGTTTTGGAAGATTCTAAAACTTGTGAAGGTTGATCTTAACCTTGAATAGGATTGTATTAGGTTGGCTTATACCTAAAAATAAGTATTCTAGCTTGGGATAGCTAAGATTGGAAGTTTCCAATGGTGTATTCAGTTTGAATATGGTTAGTAGATTTTAATTTCCAAGTAGGAGCTTGGGGAGTGAATGTAGGTGCAAGAAAAGCATCAAATCACTATAAATCTTGTTTGTTTGTGGTGTGCTTATTATCTTTCTTTCCTTAGTTTGTTAAATTCTTACTCTCTAATCTTTTATATTTTTTTTTTAACCTAAATCGCTTCATACACACATCTTGCATATTATCATTCAATCTTGATATCTTTAAATTAGCTTTAAAATTTTAAAAATCCAATTCACACCCCCCCCTCTTGGGTTGCATAGCTAGACAACAAGTGGTATTAGAGCCCGATGCTCTAGTCCTACTTTGATTTAACCATTAAAGAGCTAAAGATCTATGGTAACCCAAGTTAGTATTTCTCTAGCTAAGGGGCAATCCACAAACCAACCTCCACTTTTCAATGGGATAAACTATACCTATTAGAAAGCTAGGATGAGAATTTTCATACAAGCACTTGACTATGATATATGGAGTATCATAGCTAATGGACCACACACCCCCACTAAAATAATTGATGATGAGAAATCAATCAAACCCAAAAAGGAATGGGATGAGATTGATAAGAAAATGGCTCAACTCAATGCAAGAGCCATGAATATTTTATATTGTGCTCTAGATGCTAATGAATTTAATCGTATTTCAACATGCATGTTGGCTAAAGAAATATGGGATAGGTTAAAAGTAACTCATGAAGGCACTAATCAAGTTAAGAAGTCAAAAATTAACATGCTTGTGCACAAATATGAACTTTTCAAAATGAAGCATGATGAGTCAATAATTATAATGTTTACTAGATTTATGGATATTATAAATGATCTTAAAAGTCTTGGCAAGTCTTATTCTAACAGTGATCTTGTGAGGAAGATTCTTAGGTCTTTATCAAGGACATGGGAGGCTAAAGTGATTGCAATCCAAGAAGCCAAAAATCTAAATATTTTATCCTTGGAGGAGCTTCTAAGATCTCTAATGACGCACGAGCTAAGCATTAAAAAACATCAAGAAGAAGATGTCAAGAAAAAGAAGACAATAGCTCTTAAATCCATCACTCAACAAGATGAGAAATTTGATGAAATGAAAGATGAAGAATAAGATGAAGAAATAGCCCTCATTACAAGAAAGTTCAAGAGATTTTTTAAGAGAAAATAAGGGTTGAGGAAGAGGCTACCTACCAAAGGAGAGCATAGCAAGAAAAAGAATAGGGAGCAGCCCCTTATTTGCTATGAATGTAAGAAGCTGGGGCACTTTAGGTTTGAATATTCTTAACTTAAAAAGGTTTTCAAGAAATATAAGAAAAAGGCTATGGTGGCAACATAGAGTGATAGTAATGACTCAAGCTCCGAAGAGGAAGAAGCTCATGAACAAGCCAACCTATGCCTTATGGCACATGAGAATGAGGTAAGTGCTAAAATCTTAAATAAATTTACATTCAAAGAACTTCAAGAAACCTTCTATGATTTAGTAGATGATTTTAAAAAATTAGAAACAAAAAATAAAGAACAAAAATTAAAAAATTAAGTCTTGCTAAAAGAAAATAAAACTATCATAAGTGAAAAACTAGTCTTAACTCAAGAGAATCTAAATTTGAAAAATGAAATCGATAATTTAAAACTGATAGTTGAAAATTTTATTTTGAGTTCAAATAAACTTTATATGATTCTTGAAAATCAAAAGACCGTTTATGATAAGACTGCTCTATGCTATAACCCTTTTTAAGAAAATAAAAATTTCTGAAAAATATTTTTTAAATTCATAAAGCAATAAATTTTTAAATATTATTTGTTTTAAATATGGTAAACTAGGACATAAATCTTATACATACTTCTCTAATAATTCAAATGTAAAGAAAATATGGATTCTAAAAGGAACCATTATGACTAATCTTAAAGGACTCAAGAAAACTTGGGTACCTAGAGTAAGGACTTGATTCTGCATGTAGGTATGTCTTGCATCCAAGGAAGAAAATTGAAGATGGTATCTTGACAGCAGATGCTCAAGACACATGAATGGTGATGAGTCCCAATTCATCATGCTTGATGCTAAAAATGGAGGGATGGTCACATTTGGAGACAATGGTAAAGAAAAGATTATTGGTATAGGTTATGTTGGTATCACTCCCTCCAAGTATATTAAATATTTTATTAGTAGATGGTTTAAAATATAATCTCTTAAGTATTAGTCAACTTTATGACAAGGGTTACAAAGTTGTTTTTGAATCTTCATTGTGCATTGTAACTAGTCCCAATGATGATGGCATTAAGTTAGTTGGTCATAGGCATGGTAATGTTTATATGGTAGATTTGAATGATCTTTCTATGATAAACATGCAATGTTTAGCAGCTATGAATGCCAAAATTAATGAGACTAGTTGGCTTTGGTATTGTAGGCTTGCACACATCAGTTTGCATTCACTTTTAAAGCTTAGCAAAAAAAAATTAGTTATCAATTTACCAAAATTAAACTTTAAAAAAGATAAAATTTATGATGCATGCCAACTAGGTAAACAAATAAGAGTTTCATTCAAATATAAGAACATTGTTTCAACTTCTAGGCCCTTGGAACTTTTGCACATGGATTTATTTGGTCCTACAAGAACAGCAAGCTTAAGTGAAAAATGTTATGATTTTATAATTATCGATGACTACTCATATTTTACATGAATTTTTTTTTGGCACACAAAGATGAAACTTTTCATAGTTTTATAAAGTTTTACCAAAAAATTATAAATAAAAAAGAGTTTTCAATTCAAAGCATTCAAAGTGATCATGGAACCGAATTTAAAAATTAAGACTTTAAAAAATTTTATGATGAAAAAGGAATTAGCAATAATTGTTCAGCACCTAGGACACCCCAATAAAATGTAGTAGAAAAAAAATAGAACTCTAGAAGAAATGGCCGTTCTATGCTATGTGAAAGCAACCTTTCAAGTTACTTTTGGGTAGAAGTAATTAACACAACATATTACATCTTAAACTGTGTCCTAATCAGATCAATTTTAAAGAAAACATCTTATGAGCTTTGGAAAGGAAGAAAACCTAACATTGCATATTTTCATGTTTTTGGTTGTCGATGTTTTATTTTGAACAATGGTAAAGAAAAACTAGATAAATTTGATGCAAAATCTGATGAAGCTATTTTTCTTGGTTACTCCTCTTCTAGTAAAGCTTTTAGAGTTTTTAACAAAAGAACCTTAGTAGTAAAGGAGTCAATACATGTCATTTTTTATGAGATTAATGATCTTCCATCAAGAAAGAGTGAGTGTATTGATGATGCAGATCCTCTTATAGATGGATTGAAGGAGATCACCCTAAAGGATTCAACAATTCAAAATGAAAAGAATCATGAAGACAAGCAAGAAATTGAGGGTGAAGGACAATATGAACAACCTCAAGGAACAAATGATTTTTCAAAAAAATGGAGGTATATTCACAATCATCCCAAAGAACTAATTATTGGTGATCTTACACATAGGGTAAGAACTCACTCTTCACTTAGAGATGCATACAATTATTTTGCATTTATTTCTCATTTTGAACCCAAAAACCATTGATGAAGCCGAAAAAATTATAATCAGATAAATGCAATGCAAGAGGAACTTAATCAATTCAAAAGAAATAATGTATGGACCTTAGTATCAAAATCTAAAAATTATCTAATAATTAGTACAAAATGGGTATATAGAAATAAATTGGATGAAAATGAAAATATAATTAGAAAAAAAGCAAGATTAATTGCAAAGATTATAATCAAGAAGAGGAAATTGATTTTGATGAAACCTTTGCACCTATTGCTTGACTAAAAGCAATTAGACTTTTACTCACTTATGCATGCTTTATCAATTTCAAGCTATTTCAAATAAATGTTAAAAGTGCTTTTCTAAATGGATATATTGCCAAAGAAGTTTATGTAGAACAACCTTTCGATTTTGAAAATCATGCTTTTTCAAATTATATTTTTAGATTAAACAAAACATTATATGTTTTAAAACAAGCACCTAGGGCTTGGTATGAAAGACTAAATAAATTCTTGCTTAATAATAAAATTTTCAAGAGGAAATGTAGATATAATCCTTTTCATTAAAAGAGATCATGATGATATCTTAGTAATATAAATATATATTGATGATATTATATTTGGATCTACTAATGAAACTTTATGTCAAGATTTTGCTAAGCTCATGCAGAGGGAGTTCGAGATGAGCATGATGGGTGAACTAACATTCTTCCTTGGACTTCAAATCAAACAAATAAAAGAAGGAATCTCCATCACTCAAAGTGAGTACACAAGAAAACTACTCAAGAGATTTAGGATGGAGAGCTCCAAAGCAATTGTACCTCCATGAGTCCATCATATAAGCTTGACAAGGATGAAGGAGGTAAAAATGTTGATCAAAAATTTTATAGAGATATGATTGGTTCTTTATTGTATTTAACTATTAGTAGATCAAATATCATATTTAGTGTTTGTTTATGTACATGATTTCAATCTAATCTAAAAGAATTATATTTAAATGCTATAAAAAAAATACTTAAATACCTAAAAAAAACTCAATCCATAGGTTTATGGTACTCTAAGAATTCATCAATCGATTTAATTGAATATTTAGATACAGACTTTGCTAGATGTAAATTAGACAAAAAAAGCACTAGTAAAACTTGTCAATTTCTAGGAGTTAACTTAATCTCTTGGTTTAGCAAGAAGCAAAATTCAGTAGCATTGTCTATGGTCAAGGCTGAATACATTGCAGTCGGAAGTTGCTATGCACAAATCTTATGGATTAAGCAACAACTTAAAAACTTTGGCATCAAACTAAACAAAACTCCCATAAGATATAATAATACTAGTGCCATAAATCTAACTAAGAATCCAATCCAACACTCTAGGTCAAAATATATTGAAATAAGACATCATTTCATAAGAAAGCTTGTTCAAAATAATGATATAATTCTTGATTATATTTATACTAAAAATCAACTGACTGATATTTTCACTAAGGTCTTGAGTGAAGATAAATTTTATGAAATTAGGAGAGAATTGGAAATTCTAGATTCTTTTGCTTAAATATCCTTCTTTTGATCCCAACTTATCCTCTACTAATATTTTTGGATCAATCCTTGAGACTTAATTTTATTACTTTAAGTTAAAAATTATCCATCCTTCTTATTTTTTTCTTGACTATAAGAAGAAAAATTATTTTTGAACTTAATAAGAAAAATCATGGATAAATAATTATACTTTATTTATCTCATAAATTTATTTGAGCATTTTAATGATTTTGATTATTTAATTTACTTTAAGCAGCTATTTATATTTTATATATTTTGATCATATTATTATTTTTTTAAAATTAATTAGTATCAAGAAATCATTTTTTATATTAAAAGAGGATTATTGATGAATATTCATGCCTTATTCAGATTGATTAATTTTGAAAAATAAATTTAAAAAAATACTCCTTTTAAATCTTTTGATATTGATGTCAAGCAAAATATTTTAAAGAAGCTATTAAAATCAAATATTCAAAGAAAACTTTAATTTTTAATCAATTGATATTAAACAGCTTGATATTTATCTTGTATTTTATTGATCTTAAAATATATATATATAATAATAAAAGAAAAGAAGAGATGATCCTTGAAAAATTGAATATATCTTATAATTTGCTTTGAATGATCTATTTAAAATCTTTAATCTTTGAAATATTCCATCTCTCTTGAATCTTTGAAGTTCAAAATAATTTTATTTAATTCATTTATATTATTCAAAAAGGGGGAGATGTGTTTTTAATTCATGTTGTTCATAAATAGAATTTTAAAAAAAAAGAAAAAGATATTCATTCTAAATTTATTGTGTTCTTTCAAAATGGGAAAGAAAAGATAAAAGATAAATTTATCTAACAATAGTTATGCAAAAGAGGGAGAGAAAATATTATGTGATGAATTTTCTAGTATTTACTCTTAAAAAATAAGGGAAACGATGTTTGTTTGTTAAATATTATCTATTTAGTCTTGACTGAACATTCTAACTAATTTGAGTTAAGGATAATAACCTCTGATTGTTTTATGATCTTTTTAACTTAAGCCTTCATGTGATTATTCAGTTTAAATTTAATTGATTTGATTGTCAAATTATTTTTGATAACTAATTGAAGTTAAAACTAATTTGAAATATATTCTCACTCCAAAAAAAATTAATTTTAATACAAACTTCTAATTTTAAAACTCATTTAAAAATATGAATATAATACAAAATTTTTAATGTGCGTTTAGAAATCTTTATAAAATTATTTTTGCTCTGATACTATCTCTATTTTGCTCGATACATTTTTGATATATATCTTTTCCGAGCTTAACTAATTGAAATTTATTTAAGAAAAAAAAAGAATGAATAATGAATTAAATGTTGTGCTTGATTCCACTATTCAAATCTTTGAAAGCTCTAATCCTCTTAGAGTTCATTCAAAAAGAGTGAGGGCTTTTGATATTTGAGTTTAAGCTAATTTTTTTTTATAAAAAAAGAAATTTTAAATGATAAGCTTTTAAAGGAGAGCCGATTCATTTGATTTGGTTTAATTTTCTAAATTTTTTATTTAATTTTCTAAATTTGATACATCTATCATTTAACACACCCCATCACATCTCTGATTCTTCATCTAATTCAGATGCTTTCAGTCATGATCTCTACTAGATTTAATTTAGTCATCTTTGTATTAGGTTATGATCTAGTATCTCTTAGTTGTTTCTATGAGTTGTTGATCAAGTCATAGTTGGTTATATTTTTTTATGGATCAAATTTATGGCATTGGTACTATTGGCTGTTTGGGTCATGGGTAGTTGTATCCATAAATTTTGTATATTTTAATAGCCTAATTCTCATAAATACTTTCGATACCTTTATATTTTGTATATTTAGCACGTATGTATTTTGATGACTTGATGTTATTATAATCATTTGGATGTAAATATATGATGATGTCATTTGAATGTTGTGAAATGAAACCTCTGTGAATTGACTAAATTTCATTATAATCATTATGTTATAAATTGAATTTTTTGTTATAATCTCTTGTTCTAACAGGAAAACATATAGAATAACTTAAGGAGGAGGCATTTTTATTTTTGAATTTTAAAATTCTTTAAGATCTTACTTGATGATGTTAGAAAGGGGGAGTAGAGTAAATAAAATTGGGCTATAAGCAAAATTAAAGTAAAATTGATAAAAAATAAAAAATAAAAAAATAAAATAGAAGTAAAATTATGTGATGTATCCTGTTCCTTCAAAATTTTTGAAACCCTCAATCAATGCTTCTACATGCTTTATTTTCACTTTTGCTCAAATATTTTGTCATCATCAAAAAGAAAGAGATTGTTGCTTCAAGAATTGATTTTGATGATTACAAAGCATTTTGAGGGGATTACTAATGAATTTGGCTTGGAAAAAGACTTTTTGTATTTCAGGAGCAAATTCATAATTTTATCAAGTTTTGATCTGAGAGCCTCAGGAGCAAGTATAGAAGATTTCTAATCCTTTGGAGGCAATCCCATGATTTTTGGATACTTATTTTGGAAGAAAATCAAGTTTGAAGCGAAAGGATCGACCCTTAGGTCATCCCCTACTGAAAAAGGCTGTTTGGCATGCTATCTCTATGCTAAGGGTCGACCCCAAGGTCAACCTCTGCTGTTCTGAAGGTTAAAAATATAGAATGACTATTTTTCTGAATTTTGTCTCAGAGGTCGACCTCGAAGTGGACCCCTGTGCCATGAGTCGACCCTTATGCCTTGAGTTGATCCATGAGTCAACCCTTGCAACAAAAATTTTTCTGTAATGGCTATTTTTTTTCTTGTTTTGGAAGGTTTTAATGGTTTCTATTAGGGATAAACCCATTCCCACCGAAGTCCAACTAAATGTTCAGTCTCAGAGTTATTTTAGATGAGCTTCTATGCTTTATTATACCCGGTGGACCCCCTACAGTCAAAGCGGCCAAACTCCTCATCTCCAAGCGGTCGGTCCTCCTATGGCCAAACTTCATTTGGACGAATTTGAACAGTGGAAGCAATTGCATAGGCAGCAAATGGCCTAACCTGACCAGCTTGGAAACTAACCAGACTTCTCCAGTGAACTCCTTCCCGACTCCTCCAGTAGTCAAACTCCTTTCGGACTCCTCTAATGGTCGAACTCCTTCCGGACTCCTTCCAACCAAACTCCTTCTGGATTCCTCCCGGTCGAACTTTGCGCAGTCACCCAGGAAGGTCTCCGCATGAACCCAGCTCCACACGGCATGAATCAACTCACCCACAAACCGCTTAAGAGGAGTTCGAGCTCCCCTAGTATTGATGTAACTTAAAGATTCATTGCCAACCGATGCCTACTCCAAACTTCGACTATTAAATCTCAACGGACTGGCACATCATGACAACAGACACTATCCTCCGTAACAAACTCCATGTGGCCCCTAATGGCCTACTACCAGATGGTTACGACTATCACTATTAGTTTGTTATAGGCTCTGACTATATAAGAGACCCTCTAGATATGCTTTCTTCTCTAAGCTCTCTTCTCCTTCTCGATACTCTGCAACTTTCTCTATTGAGTACTTCATTTCTATTATCCGAAAGAGCTAACTTGATCGTTGGAGGATCTTGCCAGAGCCACCACCTCCAACTCTGAATGAGACTTGTTTTGCAAGTCACCAATGGTGACCTCGTCTTCTCCAACTCCAACTTCAAATTCGACGTCAACCAAATTTCGCACTAATAGAATTAGCACTAGAGGAAGGGAACAGTTCTCTTGTTCCTAAAGAAGTGCTCAATAGAGATCTCCCTTTTTCTCCTCCATAGTTCTCCTTCTCAAGAAGGATGCCCCTTAGGAAGGCTTCAACCCGACGGTCGATGGCCTCCATGGCCAGATCCCATCCAGATCTACCCACCTCTGCTTCTTTTCTAGCAACTCAAGCTCCACCTGCAGCTACGAAGGATGCAAAGTAGTTCAACTTGCTAGTGCAGCAGGTTCGTGGCCTCAAAGAAGTGGTGCAAACCATGCAGTAGTAGTAGCCTCTAACATCGATTCAGTCGGAACAAGCTTCTCCAAAATCTCATGATCTGGTCTTGGGATAGCTGACTTGGGTCAGTCGATCGATAACCTCTAAAAAGGAGAAGCAGATAACTGAGAGCCCTTGCTCTGATCATGACTCTACCTCTGGGGGGATTTTGCTCCTATTTGGCCAAAAGATCTTGGAGATCTACGATCGTGAGGATCTGGACCAAAAACTATAAGAGATGAATCGGTAGATCGAAGAACTCTATCATTCTCCTCCCTCTCATGATAATGACATCTGTACTAACCCTCCTTTTTCTCATCGCATCATGTAGGAACTGACCCCACCGAACTTTAAGCTCTCCCAATTCAAGAGCTACGATGGGACCATCGATCCAGTTGACCATCTAGAGGCCTTCCGAATAATGATGTTGCTCCATGACGCATCCGACGCCATCTTGTGTCGAGCTTTTCTATCTACTTTAAAAGGAGCAGCCAAGAATTGGTACTCGATCCTTAATCCAAATACCATCTTCTCTTTTGATCAGATGAGCCATCAGTTTGCGGCTCATTTTGTTATTAGCTACCATCCCAAGCGAGGCTCAGAATTCCTCATTAACATCAAGCAGCAAGAGGAAGAATCCATCCGAGCTTATGTCAATCATTTCAATGCTGCTGCACTGGAGGTCCGAAATCTAAACCAATCTGTTGCAATGGCTGCACTAAAGGATGGCCTTCAGAAGAACAATCTGCTATTTTTTCTAAAGAAGAAGTACCCCAAAAATTTTATCGATATGCTGGTTCAGGCTGAGGGGTATGCCTGAGCAGAAGAGGCCTTCAAGGCCAAGGATAATGAAGCTGCTAGAGAATGGCGAATCGGCGAGCTGGGCAAGCCCGCTGAGGAAGAAAATATTAGATATGTGTGCCCTAGAAGCCAGATTGGCTGACACTTGTAACACACTTCTAAGGGCAAAATTATAATTTTTACTATAAATAACAAAATGGGTCATTTTCTACCATAGTGTGTATATGAAAGTGTCTGTGATACATCCCTTGAGTTAATGGTAATGATAGTTCATATTTTCAAGAGTTGAAAATTTAAGATATGAATTTTCATTATTAACTCATAAAATGCTTTTGACCATAGGATCATCATGAGGATGGTGATTAATCCGAAAGATTAGAGTACGATCGCTTCTTTTGGATAGATGAGTCTTGAGTCTATGGTGTAAAGACATCAGAGTGAGAGTATAGATACTCGTTAGAGAATGAGGGCACTGAGCATGACCACCTCGAGTAGTCACGAGGAAGTCTACCTTCTCATCGATGACTGGCTCAAAGCTGCAGTAGTGTGTCTAGTTCTTTGACCTGAGGTGCATTGGCAGTTCACCTTGAGGGTGTTATAGTTTGACTACACCATAACTCAGTCTCCTAGTCATTCGAAGCCATGAGGTGTATGTTGGCTATAGCATGTTCATTGTAGTAATCGGATTGCACCAATAGGAGATCTATCTACCTCGATAGATGAGGAGCAGCCCTATGATGATCATGAAAATTAAGTCCATAAGCCCATGGCCATGGCAAAGTGAAATAATAGAATAGACTTGAATCGAATGATTAATTCATATGATGGATATTAGGGTTTGATGAGATCACCTTAACCTAAATCCAGTCAGGGCTAAAGATAGAGGAACTAAATCACATAGATAACTACACCGAGAGGTTCACTTTCAGTTCTGATGGATTGCCACCATATGCTGCTAGGTATCACTGATGGATTTTGGGAGCAATTAGAATGATTTGGATGATCGATCATACTAATTGTCTGAATCAGAAAAGTTCTGATCCATCGAAAGGTGTTTCAATGATGTCAATGATAGAGATCATGATATATCCCATTATCATATGGAACTAAACCTAACCAAATCACACAAACAAGGGTTTGAATCTGGATATCATCAATTGGATTAATCCAGTTCAATTGATTTGAATAAGATTCAATTAGGTTCAAGAAAATTGTGCTAGCACATGATTGAGCCTAATGTTCTCCTTTAACAATCATTAAAGCTTATCTCAACTGAGCTAAATATATTTGCATTCACTCAAGAACCTTTACTTGGTCTAACTGGAGCTTGTCCAGGTCAGAAAAGAATTGTCTTAATTTATGAGATAAATTTGAGACAACACCTGCCATATTTCATCACCTGCTAAATCTTGTCTTCAAACATTGGTCAAATATTGATCCTGGATACTTAGACATCTGCCCATGTGTCATGTGTTAGATATATGTGCCCTAGAATCTAGAATTGGCTGACACTTATAATACACTTCTAGGGGCAAAATTATAATTTTGACTATAATCAATAAAATGGGTTATTTTTTATCATATATATGTATTTAGTGTCTGTGATACATCCTTTGAGTTAATGGTAATGATAATTCATATTTTCAAGAGTTGAAAATTTAAGACATGAATAATCATTATTAACTCATAAAATGCTCCCGACCATAGGATCATCATGAGGATGGTGATTGATCCGAAAGGTTGGTGTACAATCACTTCTCTTTAGTAGATGAGTCTTGAGTCTACGGTGTGGAGACACCGGAGTGAGAGTATAGATACTCGTTAGAGAATAAGGGCACTGAGCGTGACCACCTCGAGTAGTCATTAGGAAGTCTACCTTCTCGTCAATGACTGACTCGATGCTGTAGTGGTGTGTCTGATTCTTTGACCTGAGGTGCATCGACAGTTCACCTTGAGGGTGTTATAGTTTGACTACACCATAACTCGGTCTCCTAGCCATTCGGAACCCTGAGGTGTATGTTGGCTATAGCATGTTCATTGTAGGAACTGGATTGCATCAAGATGGAATCTATCTACCTCGGTGGTAGAGGAGCAGCCCTATGATGATCATGAGAATCAAGTCCAGAAGCCCATGGCCATGGCAGAGTGAAATAATAGAAAGAGTTTCTATTTAGGCTTTCACATCGGACTTGAATCGAATGATTACATCATATGACAGAAACTAGGGTTTGACGAGTTCACCTTAACCCTAATCTGATCGGGGCTCAAGATAGAAGAACTTAATCACACAGGTAGCTGCACCAAGAGGTTCGCATTCAGCTCTGATGGGTTGCCACCATATACTGCTAGGTGTCACTGGTGGATTTTGGGAGCAATTAGAATGATTTAGATGATCGATCATTCTAGCTGTTCGAATCAGAAGAGTTCTGATCCATCGAAAGGAGTTTCGATGATGTCGATGATAGAGATCATGACATATCCCATTACCATACAGAACTGAACCTAACTGGGTCACACAAACAAGGGTTTGAATCTGGTGATCATCAATTGAACTGATCTAGTTCAATTGATCTGAATGAGATTCAATTAGGTTCAAGAAAATCGTGCTAGCACTCGATTGAACCTAACGTTCTTCTTTTACTATCATAAATAGTTGTCCTGACTGAGCCAAAGGAGTTTATGCTCGATCAGAGGCCTTCACGTGGTCTGACTGAAGTCTATCCAGATCAGAAAAGGGTTGTCTTATTTTGTAAGACAATACCTACCATTTTTGGTCATCTGCCATTTCTCGTCCTTTGACTTTGGTCAAAAGTTGACCTTTGACTGGTCAAATGTTGACCATTAACACTTTGACTTTTGTCCACGTATCACACACCTATTGGAGAGCTAGTGGGGCTTGTCCCCCTTCCAGAAACTGACAAGGAGGAGGGCGCATGCCATGAGGCGCCTAGGAGTCCCTCTTGGACAAGGACTCCATCTCCTTATTGGATTCTGATTAGACTCCTCCTAAGAACCAACTTTGACTGGTCTTAGGCACCATCTAAGGATGAATCCAAGGGACTCTATTCCCACCAATCAGATTTAGATCTGATTTCACAAAGGGTTGTGATTGGTTGGGATGAAGAGGAGTTGGATCACGCATAGTCTATAAATAAGACCCTACGCCCAACTCAAAGAAATAAGAACAATTCTTTATGCCCCAAGGCTGCCTCTCTCTTCCTCCTCCATGCCAAGTTCATCTTCTCCCTCTCCTCTCCATGCCCAAAGAAGTTTGGGATCTTAGTTGGTGCAATCTAGGCGAGAGAAAGGCGACAGAAAGCTAGAAGGCTGCGCTGCTGCAAAGGACAACTGCTGATCTTCGAAAGCTATTTTGAAGATCCTCCAAATCAGATTCAGATCTAATTTTTGGAGATGTGATAGAGAAGAAGAGGATCTCTAGATCCAGCTTGAGTGGATACTTATAGAGGCCAGGCACTTGCGTGGCTAGATCCAGAACCTTCCGCTGCTTACAGGATCATCAACGGGTAATAGGATTACCCTACATCAAGGTAAATTAAATTTGATTTAATTTATCTATATTTTATTTTAATTATTAAAATAATAAAAATTAGATCTAAAATATCCTAGATCTGATTTAGATCAAAGAAAAATTTTTTGAAATATATCTCTTGATCTGATCAGATCTGAACGAACCTGGTCTGAAAAATCAGGATTTTTCCTTCAACTGGTATCAGAGCCAAGGTTCTAAAAGTATTTAGATCTAATTTTAAATTTATTTTAATTAAAAAATAAGTGATTTTAGATGTCACATGAGATGTGATCAGATCTGAAATCAAAAAAAATTAAAATTAAATGATTTGGATCTAAGATTAGAAAATATGCATGACTAGTTCTAAAATAGAATAGTTCTATAGAATAGTCTTGCATGTTTTCAATTTAATTTGATTAAATCATATTTTAGATCTATTTATTTACTATTTTTTGATATTATAATTATTATAATAATATCTAAAAAATAGTAAATAAAAATTATTTAATTTTAAACATCATATGAGATATGATTGATGCATGTCTAGACTAGTTGTAGAATAGTTCTACATAGTTGTCTAGATTAGAGTTTATTTTGATAAGATCAATTTAAATCTAATTTTTTAGATTATTATGAGATAATTTAGATCTGAAAAATATGCATGATTCGATACATGAGATGTATGCAAAATATGCCATGATTAGATCTAATTTGTATATGAGATATATGATATAGATCTAAAATTATTTTGTAGTATTACATGTTCCTGATTAAGGCATTCCTCTTGGCCGTCCGGTCATAAGAATGAAGAAGGGTTTAAAGGCCCTCTCCTCCCATCCGATGGGGTGTTCTTATGATGTGTAGGGGTGCTGCATGTTCGTCCTTAATCAGAAATCCAAAACTTACTTTCTGCAAAATCCCTAGATCCTGAAATCCCTAGGATTTATTGTGCATATTTTGTTTATGAACCCTACTTAATTAAGAAATTAAGATTATGGAATATTAATTAGGTCTAAAATTGAGAATTTTAGATCTAAGACATATTCATAATACTGGGTTCGGGCTTGGGTAGCTCAATTAGGTCTAAGCGGTTGATCAAACCGAATCAAGAGTTGGTTAGATGGGATCAACAATGCTTAAATTGACCAGCCTAATAGGATTAAGTCTGGGTCAAGATCGAGTCACGATCAAGCAAGACCTAATTAGGCTCAGAGGTTAGAGTCTGGATTGTAGGCTAACCCAATTGGTTCTGGCTCAATAATTTGGTGTCTAAGGTAAGTTTGGCACATACGACCGACTGATTTTTAATTGGAAGCTACTCGACCTGAATGCATTCTTGTACGAGTTAATGGCATATCCCTTCCACCGGTCTCACTTACCTGGCCATATCTGTTGACACAGTTCTGATCTTGAGGTGGTCAATAATCCGAGCTAACCCATGCCACTAGGTTAGTCATAATTGTTATGACTATGACAAGTCTAGTTTAATGAGACCTGAATCAATTCTCCCTAAGAAAAGATTAAGTCTGAGGTCTTCCACCATTGTAGATGTGCGGGCCCTTCCCGGGGTTGATTGTTCTCGGCTGGATACAGTGGCTCAGTTGCACCGGAAAGATGCAACCATGTCTATTAGGCATTGGATGCTATGGGCTGGAGGATGAGTTGGGCTCAATATTTTGGATACGGTGAGAGACTCAATTAGGAATCCAGTCTGTGCAAATGGTGGGTCTGACTTAACTAAGGAGTGGATCAATATTTTGGATACGGTGAGATTCATGAATTAGAGACCAAGTTTGGGTGCACCATGATTAGAGAATCATTGAACAAGAGTTGTTCACTCATTGGCTAACCCATCACCAATAACTGTTAGGTGAGGTGATGAGTCAGTTGGTGAGACCGCACCACCCACTAGAAATCATTAATCATGGAGATTTTTGCATCTCTACAGAGGGAGTGTAGGGATCCAAGAAAATAGTGGAAGCTAATTTATTTAAAAATAAAATTTCTAAATAAATTGGTCAAGTCATAATTACAGTATCTAACTAGAATCTTTGACTCTCTATAGAAAAATATCTGCGTCCAACCCATTAGGCACGTATCCTGGACACACATAGACTGACCGGACCCAATTATAAAGATTGGCTCAGGAACTACAAAATTATTTTGGGTTTTGAGAAGTTAACCCATGTATTGGACCAGGACCCTCCCATCTTACCAGCCGTCCATCCACTTGAACAGAGAGCATCTCTGAAAAAATGGATAGACGAAGATAATAAGGCCAGATATTACATGTTGGGCTCGATGTCTGATGAGCTCCAGCGCCAACATGAAGATATCGGGACTGCTCGCCAAATGTTGGCTCACCTGCAGGAGATGTTTGGTGAACAGAGTCGCGCAGCCAAGTATCAAGTCACGAAATGACTTTTTAAGGCTAAGATGCGTGATGGGCAGTCAGGAAAAATTCTATTTTCGGACAGATTCAATTGTAAATCAAATATATTCAAAAATTTTTTGATCAACAGTCTATTTTCAATTATTTATTCTATAATTAAATAAATATAAATAATTAATCAATTTAATTATTTGATGTAGGGTAATCCTATTATCCGTTGATTATCCTGTAAGCAGCGGAAGGTTCTGGATCTAGCCACGCAAGTGTCTGACCTCTACCGGTATCCACTCAAGCTAGATCTTGAGATCCTCTTCTTTTCTATCACATATCCAAAAATCAAATCTAAATTTGATTTGGAGGATCTTCAAAATAGCTTTCGAAGTCAGTAGTTGTCCTTTGCAGCAGTGCAGCCTTCTAGCTTTCTGTCGCCTTTTCTCTCGCCTAGATTGCACCAACTAGATCCCAAACTACTTTGGGCATGGAGAGGAGAAGGAGATGATGGACTTGGCATGGAGGAGGAAGAGAGAGGCAGCCTTGGGGTGTTGTGAATTGCATTGCTTTTTGAGTTGGGCGTAGGGTCTTATTTATAGACTACGCGTGATCCAACTCCTCTTCTTCCCAACCAATCACAACCCTTTGTGAAATTAGATCTAAATCTGATTGGTGAGAATAAAGTCCCTTGGATTCATCCTTAGATGGCGCCTAAGACCAGTCAAAGTTGGTTCTTAGGAGGAGTCTAATCGAAATCCAATAAGGAGATGGAGTCCCTATCCAACAGGGACTCTTAGGCGGCGTGCGCCCTCCTCCTTGCCAGTTTCTAGCAGGGAGACAAGCCCCCACCAGCTCTTCAATAGGTGCATAACACGTGGACAAAAGTCAAAGTATCAATGGTCAATATTTGATCAGTCAAAGATCAACTTTTGACCAATGTCAAAGGACGAGAAATGGCAGATGACCAAAAATGGTAGGTATTGTCTTACAAAATAAGACAACCCTTTTCTGACCTGGATAGTCTCCAATCAGACTAAGTGAAGGCCTCTGATCGAGCACAAACTCCTTTGGCTTGGTCAGGACAACTATTTATGATAGTAAAAGAAGAACATTAGGTTCAATCGAGTGCTAGCATGATTTCCTTGAACCTAATTGAACCTCATTCAGATCAATTGAACTGGATCAGTTCAATTAATGATCACCAGATTCAAACCCTTATTTGTATGATCTAGTTAGGTTCAGTTCTGTATGGTAATGGGATATGTCATGATCTCTATCATCGACATCATCGAAACTCCTTTCGATGGATCAGAACTCTTCTGATTCGAATAGCTAGAATAATCGATCATCTAAATCATTCTAATTGCTCCCAAAATCTACTAGTGACACCTAGCAGTATATGATGGAAATCCATTAGAGCTGAATGCGAACCTCTTAGTGCAGCTACCTGTGTGATTAAGTTCTTCTATCTTGAGCCCCGATCAGATTAGGATTAAGGTGAACTCATCAAACCCTAGTTTCTGTCATATGATGTAATCATTCGATTCAGGTCCAATGTGAAAACCTAAATAGAAACTCTTTCTATTATTTCACTCTGCCATGGCCATGGGCTTCTGACTTGATTTCATGATCATCATAGGGCTGCCCCTCTACACCGAGGTAGATAGATTCCATCTTGATGCAATCTAGTTCCTACAATGAACATGCTATAGCCAATACACCTCAGAATTTAAATGGCTAGGAGATCGAGTTATGTGTAGTCAAACTATAACACCCTCAAGGTGAACTGTCGATGCACCTCAGATCAAAGAACAGACACACCACTACAGCATCGAGTCAGCATTGATGAGAAGGTAGACTTCTAATGATCTCGAGTTGGTCACGCTCAGTGCCCTTCATTCTCTAACGAGTACTTACTCTCATTTGGTGTCTCCAACTATAGACTCAAGACTCTCTACTAAAGGAAGCGATTGTCACCAACCTTTGGATCAATCACCATCCTCATGATGATCCTATGGTCGGGAGCATTTTATGAGTTAATAATGATTATTCATGTCTTAAATTTTCAATTCTTGAAAATATGAATTATCATTACCATTAACTCAAAGGATGTATCACAGATGCTAAATACACATATGTGATAGAAAATAACTCATTTTATTGATTATAGTCAAAATTATAATTTTGCCCCTAGAAGTGTATTACAAGTGTCAGCCAATTCTGGCTTCTAGGGCACATATATCTAACAATCTCCCACTTGTCCTAAAGCCAATTAGCTTTGAGTCTAAGTTTCAACTTCTCAAGGTGGGCTTCAATTTTTTATTATCCCAATGGCTTTGTAAGTGGGTCTACCACATTGTCTGCGGAATTGACTCTCTTAACCTCGACGTAATCCTTCTCGAGGTAATCGCAGATGAGGTGGTATCGCCGCTCAATGTGCTTGGACTTTTGGTGAGACCTCAGCTTTTTATC
>QRFJ01003144.1:0-81328 GCA_006176705.1 Cocos nucifera | reverse complement strand
TGCTATCCTCAAGACCCTGTATGGAAGTGTACAGATGAGCACTAGAATCAGAGTCAAGCACCCAACTGGATGCAGATGAAATCGTAAGGTTAGACTCAATAACGAGCATACCTCCAGAAGGATCTTCCTTCTTATTCCTCAGGGTAGCTAGGTAAGTAGGACAGTTCTGCTTCCAGTCGTCATCGCTATTGCAATGGAAATACTTTCCTTTATAGCGGCCTTCTTCTTCGGCTCTGCCTTCTTCTTCGGCTCTGCCTTCTTCTTCGGCTCTGCCTTCTTCTTTTCTCCTTCCACCTTCTGCTTTTTCGTAGACTTTCTTTTCTTTTCAGAAGACTTTTTTTTGGAATAAGTCTATTCCATAGCAAGAACTGAGCCTTTAGAACCTTTCATAGAGAGCTCAGCGGTGACCAGCATGTTCATTAATTTGGCCAAGGAATTTTGAAGTTTATGCATGTGGTAATTTAAGATGAATTGCCCATATGTATCAGTCAAGAATTGCAGAATAACATCGTTCTACAGATCCAAGTCTATCTTCGCATCGAGCTTCTCAAGCTCTTCCAAGTCCTTGATCATCATCAAACAGTGATCTTGGACTGACTGCCCGTCATGCATCTTAGTCTTAAAAAGTCATTTCATGACTTGATACTTGGCTGCGTGACTCTGTTCACCAAACATCTCTTACAGGTGAGCCAATATTTGGTAAGCAGTCCTGATATCTTCATGTTGGCGCTAGAGCTCATCAGACATCGAGCCAACATGTAATATCTGGCCTTATTATCTTCGTCTATCCATTTTTCCAGAGATGCTCTCTGTTCAGTGGATGGATGAGCTGGTAAGATGGGAGGATCCTGATCCAATACATGGGTTAACTTCTCAGAATCCAAAATGATTTTATAGTTCCTGAGCCAATCTTTATAATTGGGTCTGGTCAGTCTATGTGTGTCCAGGATACGTGCTAATGGGTTGGACGCAGACATTTTCCTATAGAGAGTCAAAGATTCTAGTTAGATACTGTAATTATGACTTGACCAATTTGTTTAGAAATTTTATTTTTAAACAAATTAGCTTCCACTATTTTCTTGGATCCCTACACTCCCTCTGTAGAGATGCAAAAATCTCCATGATTAATGATTTCTAGTGGGTGGTGCGGTCTCACCAACTGACTCATCACCTCACCTAACAGTTATTGGTGATGGGTTAGCCAATGAGTGAACAACTCTTGTTCAATGATTCTCTAATCATGGTGCACCCAAACTTGGTCTCTAATTCATGAATCTCACCATATCCAAAATATTGATCCACTCCTTAGTTAAGTCAGACCCACCATTTGCATAGACTGGATTCCTAATTGAGTCTCTCACCGTATCCGAAATATTGAGCCCAACTCATCCTCCAGCCCATAGCATCCAATGCCTAATAGACATGGTTGCATCTTCCTGGTGCAACTGAGCCACTGTATCCAATCGAGAACAATCAACCTCGAAAAGGGCCCGCACATCTACAATGGTGGAAGACCTCAGACTTAATCTTTTCTTAGGAGAATTGATTCAGGTCTCATTAAACTAGACTTATCATAGTCATAACAATTATGACTAACCTAGTGGCATGGGTTAGCTCGGATTATTGACCACCTCAAATCAGAACTGAGTCAACAGATATGGCCAGGTAAGTGAGATCGGTGGAAGGGATATGCCATTAACTCGTACAAGAACGCATTCAGGTCGAGTAGCTCCCAATTAAAAATCAGTCGGTCGTATGTGCCAAACTTACCTTAGACACCAAATTATTGAGCCAGAACCAATTGGGTTAGCCTACAATCCAGACTCTAACCTCTGAGCCTAATTAGGTCTTGCTTGATCGTGACTCGATCTTGACCCAGACTTAATCCTATTAGGCTGGTCAATTTTAAGCATTGTTGATCCCATCTAACCAACTCTTGATTCGGTTTGATCAACCGCTTAGACCTAATTGAGCTACCCAAGCCCGAACCCAGTATTATGAATATGTCTTAGATCTAAAATTCTCAATTTTAGATCTAATTAATATTTCATAATCTTAATTCTTAATTAAGTAGGGTTCATAAACAAAATATGCACAATAAATCCTAGGGTTTCAGGATCTAGGGTTTTGCAGAAAGTAAGTTTTGGATTTCTGATTAAGGACGAATGCGCAGCACCCCTACACATCATAAGAACACCCCATCGGATGGAAGGAGAGGGCCTTTAAACCCTTCTTCATTCTTATGATCGGACGGCTAAGAGGAACGCCTTAATCAGGAACATGTAATACTACAAAATAGTTTTAGATCTATATCATATATCTCATATACAAATTAGATCTAATCATGGCATATTTTGCATACATCTCATGTATCGAATCATGCATATTTTTCAGATCTAAATTATCTCATAATAATCTAAAAAATTAGATTTAAATTGATCTTATCAAAATAAACTCTAATCTAGATAACTATGTAGAACTATTCTACAACTAGTCTAGACATGCATCAATCATATCTCATATGATGTTAAAATTAAATAATTTTTATTTACTATTTTTTAGATATTATTATAATAATTATAATATCAAGAAATAGTAAATAAATAGATCTAAAATATGATTTAATCAAATTAAATTATAAAACATGCAAGACTATTCTATAGAACTATTCTATTTTAGAACTAGTCATGCATATTTTCTAATCTTAGATCCAAATCATTTAATTTTAATTTTTTAATTTTAGATCTGATCACATCTCATGTGACATCTAAAATTACTTATTTTTTAATTAAAATAAATTTAAAATTAGATCTAAACACTTTAGAACCTTGGCTCTGATACCAGTTGAAGGAAAATCTTGATTTTTTGGACCAGGTTCGTTCAGATCTGATTAGATCAAGAGATATATTTTAAAATTTTTTTTCTTGATCTGAATCAGATTTGAGATATTTTAGATTTAATTTTTATTATTATAATAATTAAAATAAAATATAGATAAATTAAATTTAATTTAATTTACCTTGATGTAGGGTAATCCTATTACCCGTTGATGATCCTGTAAGCAGTGGAAGGTTCTGGATCTAGCCATGCAAGTGCCTAGCCTCTACCGGTATCCACTCAGGTTGGATCTAGAGATCCTCTTCTTCTCTATCACATCTCCAAAAATTAGATCTGAATCTGATTTGGAGGATCTTCAAAATAGCTTTCGAAGATCAGCAGTTGTCCTTTGCAGTAGCGCAGCCTTCTAGCTTTCTGTCGCCTTTTTCTCTTGCCTAGATTGCACCAACTTGGATCCCAAACTACTTTGGGCATGGAGAGGAGAGGGAGAAGATGGACTTGGCATGGAGGAGGGAAGAGAGAAACAGCCTTGGGGCATAGAGAATTCAATTGCTTTTTGAGTTGGGCGCAGGGTCTTATTTATAGACTATGCGTGATCCAACTCCTCTTCTTCCCAACCAATCACAACTCTTTGTGAAATCAGATCTAAATCTGATTGGTGGGAATAGAGTCCCTTGGATTCATCCTTAGATGGTGCCTAAGACCAGTCAAAGTTGGTTCTTAGGAGAAGTCTAATCGGAATCCAAAAAGGAGATGGAGTCCCTATCCAACAGGGACTCCTAGGCGCCTCCAAACTTGGGCACATGCCAAGGGTGGCGTGCGCCCTCCTCCTTGGCAGGTTCTGGCACCCCCTCCCTGCTAGAGGTGTGCGCCCTCCTCCTTGCCAGGTTCTGGTAGGGGGACAAGCCCCCACCAGCTCTCCAATAGGTGCATGACACGTGGACACAGAAGTCAAAGTGTATCAATGGTCAACATTTGACCAGTCAAAGGTCAACTTTTGACCAAAGTCAAAGGACGAGAAATGGCAGGTGACCAAAAATGGCAGGTATTATGTCTTACAAAATAAGACAACCCTTTTTCTGACCTTGGATAGGCTCCAGTCAGACCAAGTGAAGGCCTCTGATCGAGCACAAACTCCTTTGGCTCAGTCAGGACAACTATTTATGATAGTAAAAGAAGAACGTTAGGTTCAATCGAGTGCTAGCACGATTTTCTTGAACCTAATTGAATCTCATTCAGATCAATTGAACTGGATCAGTTCAATTGATGATCACCAGATTCAAACCCTTGTTTGTGTGACCCAGTTAGGTTCAGTTCTGTATGGTAATGGGATATGTCATGATCTCTATCATCGACATCATCGAAACTCCTTTCGATGGATCAGAACTCTTCTGATTCGAACAGCTAGAATGATCGATCATCTAAATCATTCTAATTGCTCCCAAAATCCACCAGTGACACCTAGCAGTATATGGTGGCAACCCATCAGAGCTGAATGCGAACCTCTTGGTGCAGCTACCTGTGTGATTAAGTTCTTCTATCTTGAGCCCCGATCAGATTAGGGTTAAGGTGAACTCGTCAAACCCTAGTTCTCTGTCATATGATGTAATCATTCGATTCAAGTCCGATGTGAAAATCTAAATAGAAACTCTTTCTATTATTTCACTCTGCCATGGCCATGGGCTTCTGGACTTGATTCTCATGATCATCATAGGGCTGCTCCTCTACCACCGAGGTAGATAGATTCCATCTTGATGCAATCCAGTTCCTACAATGAACATGCTATAGCCAACATACACCTCAGGTTTCGAATGGCTAGGAGATCGAGTTATGGTGTAGTCAAACTATAACACCCTCAAGGTGAACTATCGATGCACCTCAGGTCAAAGAACCAGACACACCACTGCAGCATCGAGTCAGTCATTGATGAGAAGGTAGACTTCCTAATGACTACTCGAGGTGGTCACGCTCAGTGCCCTCGTTCTCTAACGAGTATCTATACTCTCGCTCCGGTGTCTCCACACCGTAGACTCAAGACTCATCTACTAAAGAGAAGCGATTGTACACCAACCTTTCGGATCAATCACCATCCTCATGATGATCCTATGGTCGGGAGCATTTTATGAGTTAATAATGATTATTCATGTCTTAAATTTTCAACTCTTGAAAATATGAATTATCATTACCATTAACTCAAAGGATGTATCACAGACACTAAATACACATATGTGATAGAAAATAACCCATTTTATTGATTATAGTCAAAATTATAATTTTGCCCCTAGAAGTGTATTACAAGTGTCAGCCAATTCTGGCTTCTAGGGCACGTATATCTAACACAAGATCACTATCTAATGATGATCAAGAACTTGGAAGAGCTTGAGAAGCTCGGTGTGAAGTTAGACTTGGATCTATAGAATGATATTATTCTGCAATCCTTGACTGATGCATATGGGCAATTCATCATGAATTACCACATGCATAAACTTCAAAATTCCTTGGCCGAATTAATGAACATGCTGGTCACCACTGAGCTTTTTATGAAAGGTTCTAAAGGCTCAGTTCTTGCTATGGAAATGGACTTCTTCCAAAAGAAAGTCTTCTAGAAAGAAAAAGAAGTCTGCAAAAAAGCAGAAGATGGAAGGAGGAAAGAAGAAGAAGGCAGAGCCAAAAAAGAAGGCCGCTGTCAAAGAAAATGTTTTCCATTGCAACAGCGACGACCATTGGAAGCGAAACTGCCCTACTTACCTGGCCACCCTGAAGAACAAGAAGGAAGGTCCTTCTGGAGGTATGCTCGTTATTGAGTCTAACCTTACGATTTCTTCTGCATCCAGTTGGGATGCTTGACTCTGGTTCTAGTGCTCATCTGTGCACTTCCATGCAGGATCTTGAGGATAGCAGGAGGTTGAGAGATGGAGACATGATCCTACGCGTTGGAAATGGAGCAAGAGTTGCTGCAGTGGCGGTGGGAACATACCCTCTTCGATTACCATCTAGTTTAGACTTAGTTTTGAAAGACTGTTATTATGTGCCTGCAGCTAGCAGGAATTTGATTTCTGTTTCATGCTTAGCACTAGAAGGCTATGTGATTACCTTCTTTAAGGACCATTGTAATATTCTTTATGAAAGAAATAAAATTGTAAATAATTTTCTTATTAACGATCTTTATCAGCTACATATTGATGTATTTGTTCTAACTATCGAGCAAAACGTGAATGCCAAATGACCTAGGGATAGTCCAAACGACAGGTATCTATGGCACCTGAGATTAGGTCATATAGCAGAAGATAGGATCAACAAATTGGAGAAAAATAGGCTATTGAGTCCTGTTGACTTCCGAGTCATATCCAACTTGTGAATCTTGTCTTCAAGGCAAAATAACTAAACTTTCTTTCATAGGACATAGGGAAAGGGCCACAAATCTCCTTGTCCTAGTACATACTGATGTGTGCGGCCTATTTGATGTGCCAGCTAGAGACAATTTTATCTATTTCATTATCTTTACCGATGATCTATCTAGGTATGGGTATGTATATCTTATGAGACATAAGTTTGAAGCTTTTGAAAAGTTCAAAGAATTCAGACATGAAGTAGAAAAATAAACTGAAAAACTCATTAAGGTTTTTTTTATCAGATCGAGGAGGTGAATACCTTAGCCAGAAATTCTTAGACTATCTTAAGAAAAATGGCATAGTCTCTCAATGGACTCCACCAGGAACATCTCAACTCAACGGAGATTTCAGAATGGAGAAATTAGACTCTATTGGATATGGTCCGATCCATGATGAGCTTCACAGACCTCCCTGATTTTCTTTGGGGACACTCATTGTTAACTTCAATTTATCTACTGAATAGGGTTTCCTCTAAAACCGTTCCTACCACACCGTATGAGATATGGCACGGTAAGAAACCAAGTCTGAGTCATCTCAGAATTTGGGGTTGTCCGGCTCATGTCAAAAGACAACAAGCGGACAAGTTAGAGTTTAGGTCCTTCAGAGCTCGATTCATAGGATATCCTAAAGAGTCATTAGGATACTATTTCTACATTCCAGAAGACCACAATGTGATTGTGAGTCGACATGCCATCTTTCTTGAAAAATAGTTTATTCAAGATAGCGGCATTGGAAAGCAGATTAAGCTTGATGAGAAAGTCTCACAAGTACAACGAGCTAAGGATCAATTGGAACCAAATCAGGTTGAGCCAATAAGAACACTACCTCCTCCACCTCGTAGATCGGAAAGAGTTTTCCTGTCCTCCTGAAAGATACTTAGGTATTATTTCAGAGAAAGTAGAGAAAATGTTCCTCATAGGTAATGGTGCTCATGGTGATGATCCCAAAACCTACAACGAGGCGATATCAGATATCGACTCCGAGAAATGGCTAGAGGCAATGCAGTCAGAAATTGACTCGATGCACTCAAACCAAGTCTGGACCTTGGTAGATCCACCAGAAGGTATAGTACCTATTGGGTGTAAATGGATCTTCAAGAGAAAGATTGGTGCAGATGGAATGTGGAGACATTCAAGGCTAGACTAGTGGCAAAAGGTTATAGTCAATGCGAAGGCATTGACTATCAGGATACCTTTTTCCCAGTGGCTATGCTAAAATCCATCCGCACATTGCTTGCCGTTGCAGCCTATTTCGATTATGAAATATGGCAAATGGACGTGAAAATGGCATTCTTAAATGGATATCTTGAGGAAGATATCTATATGGAACAGCCGCTAGGTTTCACATCCAGTGATACTGATCACAAGGTTTGCAAGCTGCAAAGGTCCATATATGGACTTAAGCAAGCATCTCGGAGCTGGAACACTCATTTCAATGATGTGATCAAAATGTTTGGTTTCATCAAAAATGAAGAGGAACCGTGTGTCTTCAAAAAGGTCAGTGGGAGCGCTGTTGTCTTCCTCGTATTGTATGTGGATGACATCCTCCTTATTGGGAATGATATTTCCATGATGATGATAGTCAAAATATGGTTGTCCAAGGAATTCTCCATGAAAGACCTAGGTGAAGCATCCTTTATTCTAGGAATTAAGGTCTATAGGGATAGACCGAATAGGATGCTAGGACTTTCACAGAAGATGTACATAGAGGAAGTACTAAAGAGGTTTAGTATGGAAAACTCTAAGAGGGGATTAATACCCTTCAGACATGGTATTCATCTTTCCAAGAAGATGTGCCCTAGCACACCTGAGGAAATAGAATGCATGAGCAAGATCCCTTATGCTTCTGCAATAGGGAGCCTCATGTATGCCATGCTATGTACACGACCTGATATAGCCCATGCTGTGAGTGTCACAAGCAGATATCAGTCAAATCCAAGTGAAGAACACTGGACTTCTATGAAATGTATCCTTAAGTACTTAAGAAGAACTAAGGATATGATGTTGGTCTTTGGTAACGGAGAACTCCAAGTCCAGGGATACATAGACTCGGATTTCATGTCCGATGTAGATGATCGAAAGTCGACATCTGGGAGTCTGTTTGTGTGCAATGGTGGTGCTGTCAGCTGGAAAGAGTTTCAAGCAAACCATGATAGCAGATTCCACCATGGAAGCAGAATATATCGCTGCATCAGAGGCTACGAAGGAAGCATTCTGGTACAAGAAGTTTGCTGCAGAAATCGGAGTAATGCCATCAGATGCCATTCCTCTATACTGCGACAACAATGGCGCCATAGCCCTTGCTAAGGAGCTGAGGTCTCACCAAAAATCCAAGCACATTGAGCGGCGATACCACCTCATCCGTGATTACCTCGAGAAGGGTTATGTCGAGGTCAAGAGAGTCAATTCTGCAGATAATACGGCAGACCCACTTACAAAGCTATTGGGATAGTAAAAAATCGAAGCCCACCTTGAGAAGATGGAACTTAGACTTGTAGCCAATTGGCTTTAGGATAAGTGAAAGATTGTTAGATATATGTGCCCTAGAAGTCAGAATTGGCTGACACTTATAATACACTTCTAGGGGCAAAATTATAATTTTGACTATAATCAATAAAATGGTTTATTTTCTATCACATATGTGTATTTAGTGTCTGTGATACATCCTTTGAGTTAATGGTAATGATAATTCATATTTTCAAGAGTTGAAAATTTAAGACATGAATAATCATTATTAACTCATAAAATGCTTCCGACCATAGGATCATCACGAGGATGGTGATTGATCCGAAAGGTTGGTGTACAATCGCTTCTCTTTAGTAGATGAGTCTTGAGTCTACGATGTGGAGACAACGGAGTGAGAGTACAGGTACTCATTAGAGAACGAGGGCACTGAGCGTGACCACCTCGAGTAGTCATTAAGAAGTCTACCTTCTCGTCAATGACTGACTCGATGCTGCAGTGGTGTGTCTGGTTCTTTGATCTGAGGTGCATCGGTAGTTCACCTTGAGGGTGTTATAGTTTGACTACACCATAACTCGATCTCCTAGCCATTCGGAACCCTGAGGTGTATGTTGGCTATAGCATGTTCATTGTAGGAACTGGATTGCATCAAGATGGAATCTATCTACCTCGGTGGTAGAGGAGCAGCCCTATGATGATCATGAGAATCAAGTCCAGAAGCCCATGGCCATGGCAGAGTGAAATAATAGAAAGAGTTTCTATTTAGGATTTTCACATCGAACTTGAATCGAATGATTACATCATATGACAGAAACTAGGGTTTGACGAGTTCACCTTAACCCTAATCTAATTGGGGCTCAAGATAGAAGAACTTAATCACATAGGTAGCTGCACCAAGAGGTTCGCATTCAGCTCTGATGGGTTGCCACCATATACTGCTAGGTGTCACTGGTGGATTTTGGGAGCAATTAGAATGATTTAGATGATCGATCATTCTAGCTGTTCGAATCAGAAGAGTTCTGATCCATCGAAAGGAGTTTCGATGATGTCGATGATAGAGATCATGACATATCCTCATTACCATATAGAACTGAACCTAACTGGGTCACACAAACAAGGGTTTGAATCTGGTGATCATCAATTGAACTGATCCAGTTCAATTGATCTGAATGAGATTCAATTAGGTTCAAGAAAATCATGCTAGCACTCGATTGAACCTAATGTTCTTCTTTTACTATCATAAATAGTTGTCGTGACTGAGCCAAAGGAGTTTGTGCTCGATTAGAGGTCTTCACTTGGTCTGCCTGGAGCTTGTCCAGGTCAGAAAAGGGTTGTCTTATTTTGTAAGACAATACCTGCCATTTTTGGTCATCTACCATTTCTCGTCCTTTGACTTTGGTCAAAAGTTGACCTTTGACTGATCAAATATTAACCATTGACACTGACTTCTGTCCATATGTCACGAACCTATTGGAGAGTTGGTGGGGCTTATCCCCCTACCAGAAACTAATAAAGAGGAGAGTGCATGCCAAGGTGGCATGCGCCCAAGCTTGAGGCGCCCAAGAGTCCCTGTTAGATAGGGACTCCATCTTCTTATTGGATTCTGATTAGACTCCTAAGAACCAATTTTAACTAATCTTAGGCACTATCTAAGGATGAATCCAAGGGACTCTGTTCCCACCAATCAAGTTTAGATCTGATTTCACAAAAGGTTGTGATTGGTTGGGATGAAGAGGAGTTGGATCACGCATAGTCTATAAATAAGACCCTGCACCCAACTCAGAGAAATAAGAACAATTCTCTATGCCCCAAGGCTACCTCTCTCTTCCTCCTCCATGCCAAGTTCATCTTCTCCCTCTCCTCTCCATGCCCAAAGAAGTTTGGGATCTCAGTTGTTGCAATCTAGGCGAGAGAAAGGTGACAGAAAGCTAGAAGGCTGTGCTGCTATAAAGGACAACTGCTGATCTTCGAAAGTTATTTTGAAGATCCTCCAAATCAGATTCAAATATGATTTTTGGAGACGTGATAGAGAAGAAGAGGATCTCCAGATCCAGTCTAAGTGGATACCGATAGAGGCCAGGCACTTGCGTGGCTAGATCCAAAATCTTCCACTGCTTACAGGATCATCAACGAGTAATAGGATTATCCTACATCAAGGTAAATTAAATCTAATTTAATTTATTTATATTTTATTTTAATTATTAGAATAATAAAAATTAGATCTAAAATATCTCAGATCTGATTCAAATCAAAGAGAAAAGTTTTTGAAATATATCTCTTGATCCGATCAGATCTGAACAAACATAGTCTGGGAAATCAGGATTTTCCTTCATCTTGCACCCATAGGAGAAAACCTGAGGACTTGTCCTCCTACTAAAATGTAGATAGGCAAGGGGCACATACCTAGGGAGGTGTGCACCCCATGAGGATAGAAGATGGAGTCCCATACAGATGGGACTCCAGTTGCTTCAAGGAATTAAATTAGATGGTGCCAAGAAGACTTAGTTGATCCAGTATTGGCACCACCTAAGGAGTGTTTTAAGGGTCTCTAATCTGATTGGTTTAGATGATGCCATCCCACCAATCAGATTTAGATTTGATTGCATAAAGAGTTGTGATTGGCTAGGATGATGTGGCACTGCATGGCACAGCAGGATCTATATAAATCCTGTCTGCACCTAGAATTCAATTCTTCTGCCCTTAGCCAATGACACATAGTCCCTCTCCCTTTTTCTCCATGCTACCTTCTGATCCTCTCTCTCCTCTCCATGCCCAAGGGCTTTTGGGCATGAAGAAGGTGCGATCCAAGTAAGTGAAAGGCACCAAGAAAGGAAGAAGATAGCACTGCTGCAAGAGATAATGGCTGTTCTTCAAAAGCCATTTTGAAGACCTTCAAGATCAGATCTAGATATGATTTTTGAAGGATTGATAGAGAAGAAGAAGATCTTTAGATCTTGTCCGAGTGGATATCGGTAGAGGCTAGGCACTTACGTGGCTGCATCCAAAACCTCAGACAAACATTGTGATCATCATAGGATAATTGGATTACCCAAAACAAAGATATAATTAAATTAGATTTAATTTTTATCTTTATTTTTATTTTATTATCAGATCAATAAGATTAGATCTAAGGAGTCTCAAATCTGATTAAAATCTTAGAGAAATTTTTTTTTGAAATATCCCTCCTTATCCAATCAGATCTGAAGAACCTGATCCAAAAAATATTTTTTTTTCTTTAGGAAAGTCGAGCGAAGCTCGGCCATGCTTTCGAACTCCTCCTAAGTGCAGACGAGCCCAAACTCCTCCTCGGGCTCGAAAGTAAGAAAGCCCTGATAGAAGGGCATGTGGGGCTCCTCCCTTCGAAGGTTCCATAACTATGCCCCCCTCAATGCTCCAAAAATGCAAGTACTTATGGAGATCAAGAAGTAACTACCTAGGCCGAAGAGGATGCGCTTTCACCTCGGCAAGCACAATCCTAACAAGTATTGCCTCTATCATTATGATCATGGTTGTAATACGAAAGAGTGTATCTAACTCCAAGATGAGATCGAGGAGCTCATCAGATGAGGCAAGCTCAATCAATTCCTACGACGTCGACCCGAAGGGCAGGAAGATCGGCTGAGGGCACTGCTACAGCCAGAACCACCAAGAAGGGAGGAGCGGGGCCAGATTGACCACCCCTCAGTGTCATCAATACTATCTTTGGGGGACTTTGGTGAGGGGAGGCTAGCAGACCAGCAGAACCCAAGAAGAGATGGAGAACTGAGGAGGCCATTGCTTTCACCAATGAGGATGCCCAAGGAGTTCAATTCCTGCATAATGATGTGGTTGTAATCTCTTTAAACATTGCTGACTATGATGTGCACTGCATTTTGGTAGATAATGAAAGCTTTGCTGATATTTTATTTTATGATGCTTTCTCAAAAATGTCTTTACCTAATAATCACTTGGGACCTACGGACTCCCCGCTAGTAGGCTTCACTAGCGATGCCGTGCTAGTTGAGGGCATAATAACTCTGACTGTGGCTGCAGAGCAACGTTCGAGGCTGGCTAGAGTGCAGGTCGATTTTCTAGTCATAAAAGCTCCATCTACTTATAATGCTATTCTTGGTCGATTTGATTTGAATGCACTGTGAGTTGTGGTATCAAACTATTGCTTAAAGATGAAGTTCCCCACAAGTTGCTGAATTTGAGAGATTAGGGGAGACCAAGCCTTGGCAAGGCACTATTACTCCATTATCCTACAGAAAAACATCCAATCCAACCTTTGCCCAATTGATGGACTGGATGTCTGCGACGACCTTATGGAGGAGCGGGGTGAGCCTATGGAAGACCTTGTAGCCACTTTCTTAGATGACGGGAATGCAGAACACACTATGTAGATTGGTTCCAACTTGGAGGATGAGGTTCAAGAGCAACTCATCTCCTTCCTTCGAAAGAACACAGATGTCTTCGCCTGGGTTCCAACAAATATGGCAAAAATCGATGCCGAGGTCATGAAACATCGGCTAGCTGCTGATCCTAGGTGTCGGCCAGTAAAAGAGAAGATGCGCAGCCATACTTCGGAGAGGAAGAAAGCAATTACAGAAGAAGTCGACAAGCTCCTCAAGGCAAGATTCATCCAGGAAGTTAACTATCTGAGCTGGGTCTCGAACATGGTGCTCGTCAAAAAGATGAATGGTAAGTGGAGGATGTGCATAGACTTCAAGAAGCTGAAAAAAGTTTTTCCAAAAGATAGCTACCCCCTACCTAGGATTGATCAGTTGGTGGATGAAACCTTAGGCCATGAACTCCTCACCTTCATGGAAGTCTTTTTCGGCTATAACCAAATCTAGATGGCGCCAGAGGATGAGGAGAAAATTGCTTTTATTTCTAACCATGGTCTTTACTATTTTAGGGTTATGCCTTTCAGACTAAAAATGCAGGGGCAACGTTCCAGTGCTTGGTCAACAAAATCTTCAGGCAGCAGATCGATCGAAATATGGAGGTGTATGTGGATGGCATGCTCGTCAGGAACCAAATTTTAATAAATCACATCACCAACCTCAAAAGGACCTTCAGCGCACTTAAGAAGTATAAGATGAAGCTGAACCCGATCAAATGCGCCTTTGGTGTAACCTCGGAGAAATTCTTGGGATTCATGGTATCGAGGTATGGGATTGAGGTGAATCCAGAGAAAATTTAGGATATTTAGGAGATGACCACTCTACGAATAATCAAAGAAGTTCAGTGCTTGACTGAAAAAGTGGCATCCCTAAACCACTTTATCTCAAAATCGGCCGAACGATGCATGCTCTTCTTTCAAATTCTCAAATAGACAAAGAGTTTCTACTGGACGATAGAATGCCAACAGAAATTTGATGAGCTCAAAAATTACCTCGGCTCGCCCCCACTGCTGGCAAAGCCTGAGCTCGGAGAAGAATTATTCTTGTACCTAGCAGTCTCTCCAGCAGCCCTGGCAGCGGTCCTGATCAAGGAGGAAGCGAAAGTGCAGCGATCGATCTACTACATAAGTCGAGTCCTGAGGGATGCAGAGATTAGATACGCTAAGTTAGAAAAATTGACTTACTCTCTTCTAACTGCTACCAGAAGACTCCGACCTTACTTTCAGGGGCACACCATAACTATCCTCATGGATCAACCAATTAAAGTAGTTCTTCATCAAACGAAAGCCTTCGAAAGAATTGCAAAATGGGCAATCGAGCTTATAGAGTTTGACATCAATTATCGACCTCGATCATCGATCAAAGCTTAGATATTAGCAGATTTTGTAGTAAAATGCACCATTCTAGATGAAGCCGAGCCTGGATGGTACGAAACTAGCATTTCGTGGTTGTAGTCGAGCCCCCCCCGAAGAGAACACCGACTTTTTCGAAGGCTCTTGAGCCCTATACGTGGATGGTTCATCCAACACTGTTGGAGCAGATATGAGGTTGGTCTTAGTTAACCCCGAGGGAGTCATCATCGAATATGCACTATGCTTCGAATTCATTGCAACTAATAATGGGGCCAAATATGAAGCTTTGATCATTGGATTAAAAATAGCAAAAGAGTTAGAAGCAGATTGGCTCCAAGTTTATAGTGATTCCCAACTGGTGGTCAGATAGGTTAGAGGTAGTTATGAAGCATGGGAGGAAAGCATGATAAAATACCTTGAGAAAGTGAAAAACTTGACTCTGGCCTTCAACAATTTCAGTATTCGATAGATTCTGAGGGTGCAGAATATAAGAGCCGACCTTCTCTCTAAATTGTCTACTTCAACCCCAGCCGAACTATCCAAAGAAGTCTTTTTTAAAATCCTAAAGTGCCCAAGCTCAGAGGAGTCGCAGTCTATTATGGCCTATTATGCAAGTAGTTTACGAACCGAGTTGGATCGACCCACTTATTGCCTACCTCAAGGATGGAGCTCTCCCTCATGATCTGAAAGAAGCTCAGAAACTCAGAAATTAGGCTTTTCGGTATGTTCTATATGAAGGCAAGCTATATAAAAGATCATATTCTCTACCGCTCTTGAGATGTCTCCAACCTTCAGAGGCTGACTTCGCATTATATAAAGTGCATGAAGAAATTTATGGAAGTCATGTTGCAGCCAGATCCTTATCATAAAAACTATATCGGCAGGGGTACTATTGATCGATATTGTACCATGATTTCATAGAGTATGTCAAGAAATGTGATCGCTGTTAGAGAAATGCAAACACACAAAGACAGCCGACCTCCGAGCTTACTCCACTAAGCACACCATGGCCATTCACATATTGGAGAATGGATATACTTGGCCCCTTTTTCAATGGCATTGGAACAATGAAAGTTTCTCCTAGTTGCAATTGACTACTTCACCAAATGGATTGAGGCCGAACCACTGGCAAAAATTACTGAAGCCAAGGTGCAGAACTTCATCTGAAAGTCAATCATCTATCGGTTTGGTCTGCCTCGAACTCTCATAACTGATAATAAGCGGCAGTTTGCTAAGGCAAGATTTGCCAAATTCTGTGAGGATCTGAACATCTTCCATCATTTTAATCAATCGTCCACCCACAAGCAAACAGAAAAGCCGAAGTAACAAACAGAATCCTATTACAAGGTATCAAAGCAAGACTTGAAAGAGCGAAGGAGACTTGGATAGATGAATTCTATCATGTGCTCTGAGCATACCGAACTATCCAAAGGTTGCCAACTGCGGAGACTCCATTTGTCTTGGCTTTTGGAATGAAAGCAGTCATCCCAATAGAACTCAAACTTCCATCAGCATGAGTTATGGTATTTAATGAGTAGTGAAACTCATCAGACCTCGGGGCTAACCTCAACTTGTTAGAAGAAAAATGGGAGAAAGCCCAAGCTTGGATGGTAGCCTACAAGCAAAAGGTAGCTCGCTCCTATAATTAAAAAATCAAAGGCAAGATATTCAAAGTTAGGGACTTGGTACTTCGACGAGCAGCTATCTCACAGCCTCATAATCAAGGAAAGCTCACTTCAAATTAGAAAGATCTATATGAAATAGAGGAGATTATCTGGTCTGAAACTTATTGCCTGAAGGAACTCGGAGGAACAACTCTCCCACGGTCTTGGAATTTAGAAAACTTGAAAAAACACTACCAATAACTTTCCTTCAATAAAATTTTTCTATTTTAACATCACTACTTTTTGGCATAAAAATCATGTAATGACAAATAACTCTCTAAAGCAACCTAAAGTAGCCTGTTAGGAATAGGAGGACCTCATCCTAATATGAGCAAAGTTGAAGACCTCGTTGAACTAAGATGAGATGAGGGGAGAGACCCTACCAACAGTCCTAACGCGCCCCTACAGCTCGTTAGGAATAGGAGGAGAACCTCATCCTAATGCGAGCAAGATCGAAGGCCTCATTGAACTAAGATGAGATGAGGGGAGAGGCCCTACCAATGGCCCTAGCATGTTCCTACAGCTCGTTGGAAATAGGAGGAGAACCTCATCCTAATGTGAGCAAAGTTGAAGGACTCATTGAACTAAGACGAGATGAGGAAAGAGGCCCTACCAATGGCCCTAACGTGCCCCTACAGCCCATTAGGAATAGGAGGAGAACCTCATCCTAACATGAGCAAAGTCGAAGGCCTCGTTGAACTAAGATGAGATAAGGAGAGAGGCCCTAACATGCCCCTACGGTCCGTTAGGAACAGGAGGAGAACCCCATCCTAATGTGAGCAAAGTCAAAGGCCTCATTAAACTAAGATGAGATGGGAGGAGGGGCCCTACTAACAACCTTAATGCATCCCTATAGCTCGTTAAGAATAGGAGGAGAACCTCATCCTAACGTGAACAATGTCAAGGCCTCATTAAACCAAGACGAGATGGGAGGAGGGGCCCTACTGACAACCCTAACACAACCCCATAAGCCATGTTAGGAATGGAAGGAGAACATCATCTTAACATGAGCAAAAGCCAAGACATCGTTGATAAAAGATGAGAGAAAAGAAGAAACCCCGTCGACAATCCTTACGCATGTTCTTTCCATGACTACCCAACTACGTCAAATGCAAAAAGTTGAACCCCATCTTAGTTCATAGAAGAGACCACAACTTGGCATCCACAACGAGCATCTTATTAGAAGACAACACAAAGAAAAGCACAGTAAAGAAAATGAAGCTACCAACGAGCATTGAATTAGTGTAAGGCAAAAATAGCAAAGAAAGGTATAATTTCATTATATATATATTGAGTATGTTACAAATAGGACGAAGGTCAATAAAATCGATCACACAAAAAAAAAGAGGGGAGGAAGGAAAAGGAGGTGAAGTCCTAAGGTGGACCGGATTCTTGAGACTTCGGGCTATCGACCCCAGCCATCACCAAGGCCTCCTTCAATCTAAAGATCTCCTCCTTGAGTTTCTTCTTCTTATATAGGCCTTCAATGTACATTCTATTAGTGTGCTCAAATTTGGTCTTAAGCTCTTGCCACTGCTTCCTTAGGACTTCAAATTCAGCTTCAGCATCCTTGACAGCTTGATACTCATAGGTCAACTGAAGCTTCAATCGTCGGACTTTGGCCTTCTTCACCCTGACAGCTTCTGATAGCTCACCGACACTCCTCCTTAGAGAGGCAATTTCCTTCAACTCATTGCTCGAACCAGCTTGCCGACTGCTATACAACTTCTGCTAGAAGTAGCTCACCTCATCTTTGGTAGCCTTCAGCTTATCATCAAGCTTGGACATCTTCCCTGCCCAAGTTACCCGATAGCTATTATGCCAGTCCTCAGCATCCTACAGTTGCTTCTGAAGCTGGAAGAACTTTTTCGACTAGTCTCGATTATACCGGGCTTTTTAGGTGGACCACGACGAACTTCCTTCCAAAAGATGGATCTTTTTCTTTGCCTTTTTAAGATCAACTTCAAGAAAGTCGATCTTCGCTGTCGATGCCCATGACTTGTTGCTCGCATTCTTCCAGAGTTTGGCAAGCTCCATCTCGAAGCTCCCCTTTCGAATGTTGAAACTCATCGAGTCCTTCATGTGCAAGTTTCGAGGTAAGTGACCTCTCTGATCGCCTCCGAAGCATTCTTCTATGAAGCTTGATGATCGTCCTCCATCTTCTTTAATTTTTTTTTTTCAAATGATGGATTTCTTTCTTTAAGCACTTTATTAAAGGCTTCAGTGGGACCCCCTGAGGTAAGGGATCGGCATCGATTGGAGATGATGGGTTATAACCCTGATTGAGGGGAGAACTCTGCATAACATATGGCACAACACCAATGAGAAGAGAGGTATAGATGATAGGAATGCGATGTTGTCGTTAAGACATCGTGTTTATCAGTTTAATCCGACTTCTTAAAATAATTAAAAATACATAGACAGCAGTGAGTCGGATTGAATTCATAGAGAAGATAGTGTTTTAGATTTGAAATCTTTAATTTTTGAAAAGAAAAGAAAAAGGATTTGAGTTTTGGAATCAAAAGTGAAGTCGAAAATAAAATTTAAAAGATGCAGAAATTTAAATTTGGTGCTAAGATCTACTAGTTAGATCTTAGCATCTACTTGCAATAAAATAAAAAGCAATAATTAAAGTGTAAAAATTAAATTACAATAAAAATAAAGAACAAAAATTAAAGTGTAAAAATAATAATAATAAAATAAAATTTTTATTAATTAAAATTCTATAATTTAAATACATGGAATTTAGAAAAAATAAAATAAAATAAAATAGCCTGATCTTGGATTGGCATTGGTGGAAAGATGGTGTAGAAGCCCAGCTTTTCCTCTCGGCACCAGTTGCCTCGAAGCAGCCACTAACCCAAAGCCTGACTCTACCTAGTACCAAAGCTTCACCTTAATCAGATCTATTGATTTCTAGAGGCTGGGGTCCTTTTTATAGAGCTAGGAGGGTTGGAGAGTTTTCTTCTGGGCAATGTGGGACTAAGCAGCTCTTTGATCGTCAAAATATGAAGAAATTTGAGTGAAAATTAGACTAAAAGGAGTCCTGGATGAATTCTGCTGCTCTAGATGAAATCTGGCCATTGATAGGAATCCAATGGACCAAAAATAATCAAAGTCGGATGTCTATCGGCTCAAATTAGATTGGATTAAATTTTGGCCATTCGATTGAGTTAATCATAAGAAAATCTGGCTGTCGGATTGAGTTATGGATGTTTTAATCAAGTTGGAAGCTTTTTGGACCGTTAGATCTTCATCGGCTGATTTTCTAGCCATTGGATCATGCTAGATCGCTGATGAAATTCGAATCAAATTCAAAGATAACCACCACCATCCGATCTTGACCACAATCAATTGAATCCATCTGATCGCACCTTTACTGTTCCCATGGACTGCATGGACCGATTGCATCGTACACCGCAACCAATCAGCACCTTCTATCATCGAGTGAAAAGTCAAAAATACCCTATGAGCCATGATAGATTTTTTGTGAATTCTTTAAGGATTTAGGTCCACCACGTGTCGCTCTATGATTCGTCGATTTCTGCTGAGCTAGTGGTCCACGCCTAGATCATGGACCGACTGATGACTTCTGCGACTGAGTCGGCTTGTCTCGATGCATTTGGCGTGCTGCCTTCGTTGGCTTGGCTCAATGCGTTTGGATGCGTCGGCTGATATGGTACGACAGCTTGAGCCGGTTGAGCCATTTTTTTTTAATTTAATTTTTATTTATTTTATTTTTTAAAAAATTCATATTTTCTTCGCTTTAGCTTCATTTTATGCAAAACTTATTTTGTTATGATAAAAAAATAAGCTCTTTCTATTAATAATAAAATTTAATTTTTTAATTTTATTATTTTTATTAATTAATTTTTAATTAATAAAAATATGAATTTCTTAAAAATATATATCAATTAATTAATAATTTTTAAAAATTAATATAAATTAATTGATAAATTAATACTTTTATTGATGAATTTATGATATTTATCACATCCTCCAACTTAAGCTTTGCTCGTCCTCGAGTATAGAAAGAATTTAATTTTAAATATCTTTTAACTTTAGAGTTTCGAATTTTACCTAAGCAGTTTTCAAAATGGTCGTTGATATTCAGTAGAGCTCAAGTGAGATATATCATTGGCATATTAATACTTACAATAGAAAAATTAAGTAAAGAACATTAATTTTTTTTGAATTTTTTCTAAATTATCTCATCTTTATCTCTGATTTGTCTAAACTTTCATATAGGCAAGTGTATTGCTACTTCCGTCCTTCATTTATTGATTTTTAGTTTTACATTGCCCACATTTTGATGCGAATATCATTGCTTACTTAGGCAACGAGATTCGATTACTCGGTGGAAAACTATTTTTTTTAAAATATTGTACAACTATTGAGTGTCTTAACCCATTAAGCTTTTTATTTGATCCATGTAGCGAGTCTTAAGCCAATGACTACCAAACCAGTTAGCTTTAGGGTACTAGATATAGAATATCCCTTAGGCTTATAAGCTCGAATCAAACAGACTACGAGTTAAGATTAGCTTTACAATGAGCTTCTTTGCTCTTCCTATCTTTTGATGCGAAAGTCAATGCTTGTTTAGGCAAAGAGGCTCGGTTACTCAGTGAGAAGTACTTAAAAATTATTTTATTAAAATAATTTTTTTATATAAAAAAATGTATAGTTATCCTACATAAATTCATAAAAAGTAGACTTTTCTTTGATGCTAGTAGAAAAAATTAGAAATGCTCAAAAGAAAAATATTTTATGTTCTAGACTTAATTCTTTATTGAATTTTTTTAATACTTAATTCCTCAATATCTCATAGATTCTCTAATCTATGTATCAATTTTTTTAAAAAAATATTTAGTTTAATTTGATTCTTAAGCATAATCAGGTGCCTAAATACTAAATACTAACTTTTTTGAGAACTTAAAATTTTAAAATTTTTATTTTTCTCCCTTCTAACTTAATTGACATTGTTCTCAATGGAAAAGAAAAAATAAAGAATATAATAAAAAATAAGAAAGAATACATCTAACTATATTTTTGGTCCAGCACATACCTTTGAAAATTTAAGCTTTTCCTCCAGCTTATTCAAATTATCCTAAAAAGAAAATAAACTAAAAAGATGAATTAGATAAAAAAAATTAAATATTGGGTTGTCTCTCAATAAGTGCTAAGTTTACCATCTTCAGCCAGACATAATATAGCTTAACTATCTTATGTCAAATATTGGATTGATAAATTTCAATGGTTTTGGATTGCCAATCTTAGAAAGTTGATTTATAATCCCATTATTGATACAATCATTATTAATTCTAGGGACATAATTTGTGACCCCATTCTCAGACCCATGTTTATTAAGAATTTTTCCTATTTATTCTTCTAAAATGCTCATAAATGGAGTTTTTGTATTAGGAGTTAAGTTTGATTTAATGGGTGCTAGAATGATGACAAAAGGCAGTTTTAATTTTAGAGGTAAATTAATGTGATCTTGCTTAAACAACTCCATTAACTCTTCATTACGTGCCTCTTGATTTTTGTGAGAATCGGCTTCTAAGGTTGAAGAAAATAGGACATTAGGTATATAAGTCTTGGATAAATTATCTATTCTCTTTTTTTCTATGTCTATCTCATTTAAACTAAAACTAGCATCAGTACTAATTTTTGGCTTGGATTCTTCTATGCGGTTAGTCTCAGTACTAACCAGTTCCTCTAAATTTTTATTTTGGCTAGCATTAGTACTAGCCTCTCTCACTTGGTCTTGGTATGGGTCCATAAGAATCCTATAGCTTTTAAGTTCAGAAATTACTCTAGCATTCTCAAATTGGAGATTCTTAAGTGAGACATTAAATTGATAACTTGGTCCAGGTAGTTGGTGGACATTAGGTGGGTTATTTGAAATTAGTAGGTTCGATAATTGATCTAATTTTCTCCTCATGTTAGACTCAGCTAGTTGTCTAATTTGAGCTTCTAGCCTAACGATAGATTCTTATTGAGTTAAGATTGATTGTTGTTGATTCAGAATTAATTATTGAAGTTGGTTAAATCTATCGTCAGCTAGATTGATCTACTGAGGAGGTTGGTATGAGGGTTGATTATAGTGTGGTGGCTGGAAAGGCTGACTAGGCTGACCTCTATTATAAGCATAGTTCTAGTATTGAGGTCTATTCTGATAATTTTGGACTAATGGAGTTTGGGTCTGAGCCTGAGTTTGTTGTAATTTTCAAGAAAAATTATGATGATTTTTTCAGCCAGAGTTATATGAATTTGAAAATGGATCATTAACCGACTTGGAGGAGCCTTTAGTAGCTTGGACTTATTCTTGGATAAAATGTGGAAACGATGCAGCAATAGGATATTTATTCACATGATGGGTTGGGCTAGCACAAATAGAATAAAACTTCTGATAATTAGAAGGTGATGTGAATTATGCAGGAGATTGTTGACTTAGGATTAGGAGTTGATCTAATTTCTAGGCAAGAAAGTCAACTTTATCTAATTTTTGGACTATTAGGTTCAGGTCAGCCATTTGATTATCAGGTTTAATATGAATCAACCATTCAATATTATGGTTGGGTTCAACTAGATCAGGTAAGTGATTTTCTATCGTATATGTAGGAGTACGATCCTAACATGTGGTTAGAAATTTTTTTTAGAACTTTTAGAATTTTTTATATTTTTTATTATTTTATTATATTAAAAAATTAATTTTTTAATTAATTTTTTAATTATTTTGTTAATTATTTTTAATTTAATTTAATTTAATTATCATTTTTAATATTTTTTAGTTAGTTTAATTTAATTTAATTTTTAATTTAATTTAATTTTTATTTTATTTAATTTTATTTTTGAAGAGGAAAAAATAAAAAAATAAAAAAATAAAAGTTCTAAAGAAGAGAGAGAAGAATTAGGTTTAATTAGGTTTGATGTTGGTTAGCAATCAAGTTGGTCAATCAATCCTAATTAAGGGTTATCCTAGATCTAGATAGCTCCTAATTACCAAGGTCACCTTCAAGCCCTTTAAGTATAGGATTAGCCAATCAACTGGCTAAGTAAGTATAAGGTCGGTGGGAGTCCTCCTATTGCTTATCTTAGATACCAATTGTACTTATCCAGGTAAGCTAATGAAATCAATTAGAAACCATCTTCCTTCGGGCCCAATCGTTCCTGAACCACTTTCCTAGACACCAGTCAAATTAACTAACCCTAATTTGATTCAATTCTTAGGATTTCTTATCCTATTGAGCTCGAGTTCCTAGGGTTGATGTCTAATTGATTTTAAAATTAAAAGCTTAGGTCAATGCTGGATGCTAGTTGGTTGTTTGTGGGCTAAAGAAGGGTGATCAAATCCCCACCTTATCTTTTTTAATGGGATGTTGCCCTTAATTTGGTTTAATATGAATATGCACAAAAATTTTTTAATCAAAGGGTTCTATGCAATTTAAACTAGATGCATGCAACTAATTGAATTCTAAAAGGCTTACCTTGCCTCCAGCAATCATCAGAAAAAAAAAAAAACTAATATGATGCATGCTCTAAATAGTTAGAATTTTTAATCTTATCATGAGATTTTTAATTAGATTTAATTAGATATATATATTTTAAATTTAATTTAAAAATAAAATAAATAAATAAATAAATAAATAAAAAGGACTAGGGCTAGGATCGATCTCACTAAGCAAAACTGAATGATTTATTTCTTATCCTGGTTCTTTTTATTTTTTAACCTCTTTTTCTGTAAAATAAAAAAAAAATTAGCAAGCAGTATTTATAAGAAAATAAAAATTTTATTTACAATTTATTTATAAAAAAATAAAAGAGATAAAAAACTTAGTGCCCCTGCCTTCCTCGATATTGGCACCAAAAACTTGGTGCATTTGTCAAAATTATTTTTAATTTATTTAAAATAAATTTAAAAATTTAAAATTAAAAATCAAAAGCAATCTTCGATAATGGTGCCAAAAATTTGATAGCAATACGATGTTATCGTTAAGACACCATGTTTATCAGTTTAATCTAACTTCTTAAAATAATTAAAAATACATAGATAGCAGTGAGTCGGATCAAATCCATAGGGAAGGTAGTATTTTAGATTTAAAATCTTTGATTTTTGAAAAGAAAAAGAAAAGAATTTGACTTTTAGAATTAAAAGTGAAGTCAAAAATGAAAATTAAAAGATGCAAAAATTTAAATTTGGTACTAAGATCTACTAGTTAGATCTTAGCATCTACTTGCAATAAAATAAAAAGCAATCATCAAAGTGCAGAAATTAAATTACAATAAAAATAAAGAGCTAAAATTAAAGTATAAAAAAATAATAAAATAAAATTTTTATTAATTAAAATTTTAAAATTTAAATATATAGAATTTAAAAAGAAATAAAATAAAATAAAATAGTTTGATCTTGGATCGGCATTGGTGGAAAGATGGTGTAGAAGTCTAACTTTTTCTCTCGATATCAATTACCTCGAAGCAGCCATTAACCCAAAGCCTGACTCTATCCTATACCAAAGCTTCACCTTAATTAGATCTGTTGATTTCTAGAGGCTTAGGGTCCTTTTTATAGAGCTAGGAGGGCTGGAGAGTTTTCTTCTGGGCAATGTGGGACTAAGGAGCTCTTTGATCGTAAAAATATGAAGAAATCTGAATAAAAATTGAATTAAAAAGAGTCTTGGATAAATTCTGCTGCTCTAAATAAAATCTGGCCATTAATAAGAATCCAATGGACCAAAAATGATCAAAATCGAATGTGTATCGACTCAAATCAGGTCGGATTAAATTCTGGCCATCCAATTAAGTTAATCAGGAGAAAATCTAGCCGTCAGATTGAGTTCTGGATGTTTTAATCGAGTCAAAAGCTTTCTGGATCATTGGATCTTCATCGGTTGGTTTTTTGGCCATCGGATCGCATCAGATCGCTGATAGAATTCGAATCAAACATGAAAATAATCACCGCCATCCGATCTTGACCACAATCAATCAAATCCATCTGATCGCATCTTTACTATTCCCATAAACCGCGTGGACCGACTGCACCATACACCATAACCAATCAATGCCTCCCATCATCGAGTGAAAAGTAAAAAATGCCCTATGAGCCACGATAGATTTTTTGTGAATCCTTTAAGGATCTAGGACCATGTGTCGCTCTATGATTCACCAGTTTCTGCTTAGCTGATGGTCCACGCCTGGATCGTGGACCAGCTGACGGCTTCTATGGCTGAGTCAGCTTGGCTTGGCACATTTGACGTGCTAGCTTCATCTGCTTGGCTCGGTGCATTTGGATGCACCAACTAATGTGGCACGGCGGCTTGAGCCTGCTGAGCCATTTTTCTTTTTTTATTTAATTTTTATTTAATTTATTTCTTTAGAAATTCATATCTTCTTCGTTTTAGTTCTATTTTATGCAAAACTTATTTCATTATGATCATAAAAATAAGCACTTTTTATTGATAATAAAATTTAATTTTTTAATTTTATTATTTTTTAATTAATTTTTTAATTATTAAAAATATGAATTTCTCAAAATATGTATCAATTAATTAATAATTTTTAAAAATTAATATAAATTAATTGATAAATTAATATTTTTATTGGTGAATTTATGGTACTTATCAATAGACAAAAGTGAATTTGCTTTCATTTAACATAAAATTCTTAGGTACAAAGCAAGACAAAAAGAAAAAAAAATATAACTACTCGAGGATTTCAACCTTGAAAGGGGCGGCGGTAGATGAAGTCAAAGCGCTCTCGACTGCCTCGGGTCCTTGAGCAGGCTCGAACGCCCCCACAATAGATTTGGCAGAGGAAAGATTGGCCCTAGTGTTGGATGGTCCCACTTCTTCGTCGGCCTCCTCCTCTCCTAGGAAGCCAAGATCAAGTTCGGAGAACCTCTAGGCCATCCTACCCTTGCATAGCTTGAAGCCCTTGATGAACGCCTTCTAGCTGAAGGTGATATTTAGGTCCTTCATTTCAAGGGAGGTCTTGAACTCCTTAATGGCTCAAGCCGCTACTTTCGAAATGGACTTCGCTAATTGGGCCTCTAGCTTGGTGACCTTGAGCCTAGCCTCTTTCTTCTCTTCATCCTACAGAGCTAATGCTGCCTTAAGTTTGGCCGAGATGAACTGCCTCTGGTAAAGGTCGGCCAGGTGGTCCACCTCCTCTAGCAGAACGAACCTGTCAGTTAAATCCTAGATGATGTTTGGGTTAGTGAATGGGTCCGCACCTTGGTCTTCGTTGTTGCTCTACGAGCCTTCATCGCGATGGTGGCTTTTCCCTTTCTCCCCTGATCTTTGTCGGTAGGGGGATCAGGCACACAATCCCTAGAGGGAAGATTTGCAGACTCGGGGGGAAGAGGTTCCCCCTCTATGACGTCAGCACGGGTGGTCGGGATGACCTCATCTCCTGGATGAACTTCGGGAGCAACGTCGGTGGCAGCAGGAGCCATAGAATTAGAGATGCCAACTTCACCCATTTCGAGCACTCACCCGAGGCCTTTCCCTTCCTTTTCTTCTGCGTGTAAAGGCCCTTGGTGAGCTTTTCTATGGCATAGGTGTCCATTTCTGCATGCAAGTATGCTTGGTACCAGCAGGGTCGAGAAGACTCAATCCAAGGTTAAATAAGGTCTGCTCCCTCAAAATCTTGAGGAGATCGGGAGCTCGGTATGCCTTGAGCCTGTTAGAAGACTCGAGGTCGGCACCATCCAAGCTAGGAGCTCGGCGAATGAATTTCCTAAGGAAGCCCCAGGGAGGAAGGTCAAGCAATAGGGTTGGGCATCGGATGAAGAAGTACTTCTCCTTCCAGTTATGAATGGAAGAAGGAGCGCCTTTTAGCAACCCCTTCTTACTGAATTGAGAGGAGAAGTATCACCAATCCTTTGTGGAAGGATGGCATTTGAAGGTATAAAAATTTTGGAATAATGAGATGGTCGGCCGAACTTCGGCCAGACAGTAGAGGAAAAGGAAAATGATTATAAACCAAAAAGAGTTTGCCACAACAAAAGCAAGAGAAATGTTTAAAAAATGAAAGAGGGCAATTACAAAGGAGGGAGGTGGAAGTCGGAGTTCAGCACGCAAGGCCTCCAAATACAAGCAAAACCAACCGGTCGAAGGAGAGCTAGCACGGTCGTCTGACCCAAGGAGTCCGAGTTCGAACTCCGATGGAATTCCATACTGAATCCCAATCAAAGAGAGATCATTTGGGGTAAGAATGGATGGGATGGTGTCTGGAATGAAGGATGGGCGAGACATGTTTCTAGGCTCAACCTTGGTTAGGGGTATAGGGTCTAGGATGGACGGTCCAATTCGACTCCAAGAACTGGTGGAGTGAAAAGTTTCAAAAGACATTCAGATCAAAATAGAACCCCAAGAAAACCCCCAAAAAACAAGAAAAAATGCATTGTAAAAGCTCCAACCAGAGAAACCAAAAAAGTAAGAAGAAAAAGATACTAGAAAAATTGAAAATAGGTGATAGTATGCTGACCTAAGTTAACTGAGAGGGGCAAAGAAGCGATGGGCGTGATGACAATCGGATGGAGAAGCACCAAAAACTAAAGAAGATGCAGGGAAGAATCGGTACTCTTAAGCAGAAAGAAGGTAAGGGTTCAAGAAAGAAGAAGACTTAGGCAAGAATGAATTTCGGAGAAAGAGGCAGGCCTTAAATAGTCGAGAAGAGGGTTGGTGCAATTATGATTGCAGATCTCCTCTGGTCGATCAGTGCACGCCACGTGTCCCACTCATCATAGTAGAGAAGTGGCGACAAATAGAGCCTTTATTGCACTATACCTAGGACAGTGCTTCGGTGGGAAATACGAAGGGTTGTCTTTTCAAAGTCACTTCTTGTTTAAAAGATTTCGGTGCCAGCACAAAAGATGCCAAAAACACCTCATCCCAATGGATGCGCGAAGATGAAAGAACTTCGACAGTTACATTTGTACTTCCTTCCTTCAAATTTTGAACTCAAGAGTAGGGAGACTATTGTTGGGGATAAACCCATTTCCGCTAAAGTCCGACTAAATGTTCAGTCTCAGAGTGATTTTGAATGAGCTTCTATGCTTTATTATACCCGATGGACCCTTGCAGTCTAAGTGGTCGAACTCCTCATCTCCAAGCAGTCGGTCCTTCTATGGTCAAACTTCATTTGGATGAATTTGAATAGTGGAAGCAGTTGCACAGACAGCAAATGGCCTGACCTGATCGGCTTGGAAACTGATCAGACTCCTCCAATGGTCGAGCTTCTTTCAGACACCTCTAGCGGCCGAACTCCTTTCGGACTCCTCCAGCAGTCGAACTCCTTCCAAACTCCTCCAGCGGTCGAACTCCTTTCGGACTTCTCTTGGCCAAACTTCCTGCAGTCGCCTAGGAAGGTCTCCGCATGAATCTTGCTCCATATGGTACGAATCAACTCACCCACAGACTGCTTAAGAGAAGTCCGAGCTCCCCTGGTATTGATGTAACTCAAAGATTCATCACCAACCGACATCTACTCCTCCAAACTTCAACTATTAAATCTTAACGAATTGGCACATCACGACAACAGACACTATCCTCCATAACAAACTCCACGTGGTCCCTAATGGCCCACTACCAGACGGTTATGGCTGTCACTATCAGTTTGTTATAGGCTTCGCCTATATAAGAGATCCTCTAAATACGCTTTCTTCTCTAGGCTCTCTTCTCCTTCTCGATACTCTGCAACTTTCTCTACTGAGTACTTCATTTCTGTTGGCCGAAAGAGCTAACTTGATCATTGGAGGGTCTTGCCAGAGCCACCACCCTTGACTCTAGATGAGACTTATTTTGCAGGTCACCAACGGCAACCTCGTCTTCTCCAACTTCAGCTTCAAATCCAGCATCAACCAGATTTCACACCAATAGTTTCTTTACAGTCTCCAACGGCTGGAAATCTTGTCCAAATTTCTCTCCTCCATTCGTTGAAAATTTAAAAGGCTTTAAATAGGAGAAAACACGAGAGATTAATATGATTCAATTATCAGCCCTAAGCAAAAAGTATTCATCAAGAAAAGAAGCTTTCATCTTTAAGTTCACCAATCTCTCTAGAGCTCATTCAAGTCTCCAACAATCTTGAGGAAAATTAGAGAAGCTTCCTCCACTATTGTGAAAAGCATTCTTAAGATTTTATTTACTCACAAAGGAAGCTAAACTTGTATTTGATTGTCATTAAATCTTTTTCTTTGCTTTACTATTTTGATTCAAGTTTTGGGGGGTTCCAAAACTTGGGAAGGTTGATCCTAACCTTGAATAGAATTGTATTGGGTTGGCTTGTACTCAGAAATAAGTGTTCTAGCTTAGGATAGCTAGGGTTGAAGGTTTTCAATGGTGTATTCAATTTGAATACGATTAGTAGATTTTAATTCTCAAGAAGGAGCTTGGAGAGTGGATGTAGGTGCAAGAAAAATACCGAACCACTATAAATCTTGCTTGTTTATGGTGTGCTTGCTATCTTTCTTTTCTTAGTTTATTAAATTCTTGCTCTCTAATCTTTTATATTTTTTTTCTAACCTAAATTGCTTCACACACACATCTTGCATATCATCATTCAATCTTGATATCTTTAAATTAGCTTTAAAATTTTAAAAACCCAATTCATCCTCCCTCTTGGGTTGCATAGCTGGGCAATAGGTACTCATCAAATCTTATGATGTACTCAATGACTGATCTATTTTCTTGAGTAAGTCTCTATCACTGATCTAAAAGTCTTTATTGATAGGAGGTGCGGAGGTTTTTTTTCTGAGTTTTTCCTTCATTTCATCCCAGGTTTCTATCAGATCTTATCTTCTCTAGTTGAGAAGATGCTTAACAACTTTTCAATAAAGTTGGGCTTGCCTAACCAACTTCATCCTAGCAAACCTAACTCTTCTTACTTTAGACATTTTGTACCATCCAAAATAATGGTCCATGCTCAATTCTCAATCTAGGTACTCTCTCAGATCTAGACAATCATCAAAACTTGGGGCTTCGACCTTCACATTTTTAAGAACATGCTTATCCTAGTCAAACTGGTTATAGTGTGGGCATGCTGCTATAGGTCGATCTAGGTCTAGATTCTTTCTTCTCTATCCTATAGGCAGTTAGGAAGACTCAAGTTCAGATTATCTTTGTCTAGTTTCTTCTAGTACTGTTATTCTTTTACTCATGATTTTCATAAAATCTTTTATGTCATTAAACTTCTCAGTCAGAGCATTAATAATGGTTATTGTATTGGAATCCATATTGGTACTAGATGAAAAAGTAGAACGTTGGTACTGAAAACTTGATCTAGTGGTCATGCAAGTTCAAGATGCAGGAATAAGATGCAGTAAGAAAGAGAGAAAAAAAAGAATGCTGGAAAGTAAATTATGAAATTTAAAATACAAAAATTTAACTTGCAGGAATTTAAATTACAGAATTTAAACTAAAGCCCTAACCAATCTAGCTCTGATAACATATTGATGCGGGACAACAAAAAAAAAAGAAAAGAAAAGATCAAGCTTTCTTCCATTCGTCAACAACAAATCACGTTCAGCCGTGGCATATTATTTTTAGGACAGACAGTATAGTTGCCTATACTCTGCTCAGAAGGCATGACTGATCAACACAGGACCAAAGCACGATCAATCTAAATGATGTAGATGAATACCATTTTAGAGATCAGTAAATAACTAAAAATAATAAAATAAATAAATAGATAGCAAAAATTAAACATGCTCATAAATAATTATAAAAAAAATATAAATGGAATGAAGGATAGCAAGAAATTAAGTCCGCAAGAAAATCTAAAAAAAATAAGAAGAATCTAAATCATGATAGTTAAGAAACTATCCTGATTATGGCTCTTAATCTTTTAACCAAGTAGATCTATCGATAAAGAACTGGATCTTTACCAACGTTGAATCTGAAAAAAATAAGTAAAAATTAAAGATCAGTTGAGAAGAAATGAAGGTCCTTATCAATATTTGATATACAATAATAGATCACTCTTTCTCTCTCTGCATGATAGATGAAAATTTTGAAGGAGACTAATCTTTTTTTAGTGGAATAGGCTTGTGTAGGTAGATGGTGAAGACGAATCGGGGTCGTAGGAACACTGGATCTCAAGAAGATGAAGGTTAAAAAGATAGAAAAAAAGTAGGCCTCACACCCTCCCCTCGTAGGACGATTTTGGATCTCACACCCTCTCCCTCTCGAAGTGATTGACACAAGTATTTATGGGTAAAATCATTCATACATTCATTGTCTCCTTCATGTAAGATACGTAGGTTTATATAGGATCCTAGGGGTCCTATTTCTTTAGGAATCCTATTTCCTTTGCAAGAAAAAAATCAACCCTCCCAACAAAAAAGTAAAACATTATGTATGATTTTCAAATACAATAATATATTATATCTATCTTTTACGGAACCATAGGAAAGAAATCAGCCTTTTAACAAAATAAGAAATCAAGAACTCTTAAGAAATCATAGGGAAGAAAAGAAACTCCATGTGGGCGCTTGATGCTTGGCACAACTTGGAATGAGGATCCTTAGGCATGGCACATGCTTACATGTGTATTTCCTCCCTGGACGTCTGGAGGGTGGTGGCTCCAAAGATGACATGGATCAAGCTTGCATCTTTATGATGGTCTCTTTCCAAATAAGGCTCAATCCAAAATATACTCAAGTATAGTCCTATGGATCCAAAACTAAATGCATCAAAAGAACTAATTGACTAAATCAAAAGGACTAGAACTAAATAACTGAAGTAAAGTTATTCTGATATGGCTTCTTCAATCCAAATTGAATCTAAATTATGTCACCGACTTCTGGTGGCTCTGGTCTGCACCAAGACAATTCCTAAGTATTTGAGAAATACTAAGGTCTAATGATTCATATATGGAGAAACTGACATAAAACTTATGGGATATTTTGATTCCAATTTTAGTCAGATAAAGACAATAGCAGGAGAGTGTTGAAAGGAATATACCCTCAAGCTAATCAAAATTTGTATTTTGATGGGCTATTCTTTTGTCTTTCAAGCTCATGTAAAGATATTTTCAAATAAATAAAGGCATTTTATTTCATCATATACTGCATCTTAATTATTTATTTAAGATTATGATGAACCCCATAAATTAGAACTATGATTTTAGAATTATGATGAGATCATACTTGTGAGACCTAAAATCTCAAAATTCTAATCTAAAATATTTCTGATCGATGGAACATTGAGTTGGAGATCAATGTTTTCAGAAAGACAAGCATATTCTATGTATGCTTGATGTAAGGGTGATTGATCTCACTATCACTTGTGTATGATACTAATACAAGGATGTAGATGCTCATTAGAGAATGAGTTCACTAAATTGATTCAATTCGAGAATATCTAATGGAGTCTTATCTACATGTCAATATATGGTTCTCATAGTGGGAGTTGTGCATGTAATCCTTTGATCTGAGACTACCATGGAACCTTGTATGCATGAATCCATGTTTTGGTTCATACTCATTCATGACTTAGTCATATACAGAATGATCTGGATATGATGGATTATATGTGGAGGTTATGAGTAGGTCAACAAGGAACCGATCACTCCTAGTAAGAGGAGATTGCATTCTACTTGCTTCAATCGAATGATGGTTCAGAAAGACTTTGATCAAAGCATGATAAAAATTAGAAATAATTTCTAATATTTCATTAATTGAATCATCATCATATGATTAGAAGCAAAGTGAATATAAAAATGGTTTTGACATGATTCCATATCCATAGTCATATTCGGGATGTAGGGTGATTGAAGGATCCTGTTGCATGATAACTTTCTACTGAAGGATATGTTTGATTTTTCTATTAAAATTTTATATCTTTCAGGTAGACATGATACGTTGCTAGATGTTAATATTGTCTTGTAGGTTCAATCAAATTAAAGAGTTTAATTTGATTATTAATTAGAAAGAGTTCTAATTGATCAAATCGGGTTAGCAAGTTTTGATCTAAATTGGTTTGGTTAAGTTCTAACCAAATTTGGTCAAATTGCATTCGGATCCATTGTTGGTTAGTTATGGAACCTAATGGATCACACACAAAGAAAATTGATTAAGAATCTAATTAGATTAGATCATGTCTGCAGGTTGAATATGCTAGCATATATTGCAAACCCTAGCACCTAGATTCAAATCAGATTCTAATTTACGCTAATTAAATCTAATTTGAGTCAAATCGAATTTGGCTAATTGACTGGATTGACCCTTGGCTTGCTAACCAAGGGATTGGGTATCATAAATAAGCCACCCACATGCTAGAGAATCTCTTTCTTTGGCACATGAGATTTGGTCCATGTGCTAGGGACATATGGCGCATGGATATGTTTTGACGCCAAAGTCTCCCTTAGTTTTTTTCATGTAAATTTTATTACATAATTTCAGATGAAGAGAGGGCATAGAAGAGTCCTTCTGCTAGTTATTCTCTTCATTGGTTATCAGATTTTTGGCTAACCAAAGAGTCTTTGCCGCCCGCTTGATTGTAGGCGCCTCTAGGACCAAGTCAAAGGCCCTTTGGCCTTTTGATTTTTCCATGCCTTATCTCCACGCACATCATTTGAAGGCCATTACATGGCCTTTAAGTTTGATCTCATCCCCTGATTTATAGCACCACATTTTGAAGTCTTACGACTCTTCGGAAGAAACTTACGTAGAAATTTTATGAATAGTCCTTCTACTTTAAGATACCTCTTCATATTAATTCTATGTATTCCGCATGGTAATTTCTTCTGAAGAAGCATGAGATAGGCTAATGGGTATGAGATTTTAAATAAAAATAGGCATGAGAAATTTGAGGAGGCACCCCTACATACATTATAAATAGGGGCACACTTCGTAGTGTCAAGGGGATTTGAGAACTCTTCATTCTTTCTTACCACTCTCCATAGTTGTCCAATTTCTTTCTTCCTTTTCTTGTTAAGACAAGTCCTAATTAAGGATGAAAGGTCCACTTTAGAACAAGGACTTAGAAAGATTGCAAAGAAAGACAAGAAGAAAAAAGAAAGATAAGAAAGAGTAGGAAAGAAGGATGACAGCAAAGACTAAGAAAGGTTCTGTCCAAATAATTAAAGTTCTTATCATAAGAATTTTAATTAAAATAAACAAAGGTTCTAGTGTCTTGATTAAGTCTCCGTGTGGATCAATGTTGGAGGATGAACATGTGGACACCTGATGGAACTCTTGACGAACTGTTACTGATGATCAAGGTCAAGTTAAAGTTTAGCGATCAGAGGTATGTTCCAACACCTTCATTTATGTTATAAATACATATTATATGATTTAAATTCTAATAAGATGGTCCTAGGTTTTGGGTTTGATTATATAATTTTATTTTTATTTTTGAAATCCATGCTTTTGCTCTACACACCAAACCCAATGGTGGTATCAGAGCAAATCTTATTAGACTAAATCATATATTATGATTTAATGGCAAAATTTGATATGATCATATTTGAAATTTTAGCATGTTTTTAATGTGATGTGATCATGTTTAATTATTCATAATTAGATTATGATGTATATCATTCTATAAGGTTGCTCTGGCACAGTGACATGAAAGGAATATGCCCTCAAGCCAATTAATTTTTGGGCAGTTCTTTATCTTCCAAACTCATGTAATGATATTTTTTAATAAATAAATATAGACATTTATTTCATCATATGCAGTATCTTATTATTTATTTAAGATTATGATGAATCCTATAAATTAGGACTATGATTTTAGAATTATGATGAGATCATACCAGTGAGATCTAAAATCTTAAAATCCTAATTTAAATATTTTTAGTCGATGGGATATTGAGTTAGGGATCAATATTTTTCTAGTAAGACTAGCACATTCTTTGTATGCTCGATTGAGAGGATGATTGATCTCATAATAACTTGTGTATGACACTAATACAAGAATGTGGGTGCTCATTAGAGAATGAGTTCACTGAATTGATCCAAATCGAGAATATCTAATGGAGTCTTATCTACATGTCAATAGATGGTTCTCATAGTGAAATTTGTGCATGTAATCCTTTGACCTGAAACTACCATAGAATCTTATATATATAAATCCATATTTTGGTTCATACTCATTCATGACTCAGTTATGTACGGGATGATCTGGATATGGTAGATTATATATATGAAGGTTACAAGTAGGTTAACATAGAATCGATCTCTCCTGGTTCATACTCATTCATAGCATCCTATGAAGGTTGTGAGTAGGTTAACATAGATATGGTAGATTATATATATGAAGGTGCCATAAAGGCTAAAGAAGGTCTTGCCCTTTTAATTAAAGTTTTTATTATTAGAATCCTAATTATATAAATCAGAGCTGCTGGTATCTTCATCAAATCTCTATGTGGATCAATGTTGGAGGGTAAACATGTGGGCACCTAATGGAACCCCTGATGGACTACTACCGACGATCAGGATCAATTTAGGATTTAGCGATAAGAGGTATGTTCTAATACCTATTTTTATATTATAAATGCATGTTATATGATTTAATTGCTAATAAGGTGGTCCTAGAATTTGGGTTTGGTTTATATGATTTCATGTTTTTGCTTTGAAATTCATGCTTCTGTCCTATACACCATTCCTTTCATGATAAACATTCACTATGTGATGATGGTTATCCTAATGTGATGATACATGCTGATATGATTTGATAAGTACCATAAAATTATCAATAAAAATATTAATTTATCAATTAATTTATATTTATATTTATTTTTAAAAATTAATAATCAATTTATACATATTTTTAAGAAATTAATATTTTTATTAATTAAAAATAATTAAAAAATAATAAAAATAAAAAATAAAATATTATTATCAATAGAAAGAGCTTGTTTTTTTTATCACAATAAAATAGTTTGAAGCAAATCAGAACTAAAATGGACTAGATATGAATTTTTAAAAAAAAAATAAATAAAAAAAATGGCTCAACGGCTCCATAAGCCAAGCCACCAAGCCAAGCCAAGCTGCAGAAGCCAACTCAGCCATAGAAGTCGATCAGTCGATCTATAAAACCAAGCATGGACTGCCAGCTCAGCAACAACCTGCAAATCACAAAGCGATACGTGGTGGACCAAGATCCTTGAAGGATTTACAGAAAATCTATCATGGCTCATAGGACATTTTGATCTTTTCACTTGGTAAAAGGAGGCGTTGATTCGCTGTAGTCTGTGGTATACTCTATCTACGTGGTCCATGGGAATAGTAAGTCCGTGATCGTGCAATTGTGGTTGTTGCCGATCAAGATTGGATAGCGGGGACGTTTTCCTATGATTCAAATGCCATCAACACCAAAACTTCGATCCGACGGCAACACTAGCTGCGAACTTAGATCCAATGGCTGACAGAGCTCTCGATGGTGATCAGGACACCCAACGCATGATCAATTGCCAAATTTTCTCCTAATTAGTGTGATCGGACAGTCAAAACTTAATCTGACCTAGTCTGGGCTTATACACATCCGATTTTGGTATTTTTTGAAGCTTTGGATCACCATCTAGAACACGCAGAGACTTCACAAGACCTTTGATCCAATGATTTTCATCTATTTTCTTCAACAAACATGGATCTATAATTCTTCTTAGCCCCACATTGCCCAGCAATAAATTCTCCAACCCCCCTAGCTCTATAAATTGGACCCTAGGCCTCCAGAATTTATTGTCTTTAATCAAGGTGAAGCTTTGGTGCAGGATAAAGCCTGGCTTTGATTAGTGGTAACTTCGAGGCAATTGATGCCAAGAGGAAGAGCTGGGCTTCTACACCTTTCTACCAACGTCAATCCAAGATCAGAGATCAGCCTATTTTAATTTTAATTTTTTTTTCTTTTTAAATTTCATATATTTAAATTATGAACTTTTTAATTAATATAATATTTATTTTTATGCTTTTTATTTTTATTATAATTTAATTTTTATATTTTAATTATTATTTTTTATTTTACTGTAAGTAGATGCTAAGATCTAAATAGTAGATCCTAATACCAAGTTTATTTTTTTACACTATTTAAATTTTACTTTTAATTTTTGACTTTAATTTTATTTTCAAAATCTCTCTTTTCTTTTGTAAAATCAAAAATTTCAAATCTAAAACACTACCTTCCCTATGGATTCGATACGACTCACTATCTACATATTTTTAATTATTTTAAGAAGTTGGATTAAACTGATAAACATAGTGTCTTAACGACAATATCACGCTCTTATCAAGTTTTTGGCACCATTATTGGAAAAGGAATAGATGCATTTTTTATTGATTTCTTTGATTTTTTTATAAATTAATTATAAATAAAATTTTAATTTTTTTTATTTTCTATAAATATTGCTTACTAACTTTTTTCTATATTTTGTAGAAAAAAAGAGAAAAAAAAGAAACAAAGAAAACAAAAAGATTAGGACAAGGAGGAAGCTTCTAATCCTACTTAATGAGATCAATCCTAACCATAGTCCTTTTCTCTTTTTATTTATTTATTTATTTTATTTTTAAATTAAATTTTAAAAAAAATATCTACTTAAATCTAATTAAAAATCTCATGACAAGATTAGAAACCTTAATTGCTTAGAGCATGCATCATGTTAGTTTTATTTTTATTTTCTTTTTGGTGATCGCTTGAGATAAGATAAACTCTTCAAGTTTAATTAAATTGCATGCATCTAGTTTAAGTTGCATAGAATCCCTTGTTGAAAGTGATTGTGCATATGCATCTTTAAATCAACTTAAGGGCAACACCTAATTAAACAAGATAAGGTGGAGATTTAATCACCCTTTCTTGGCCCACAAACAATCAACCAGCATCCTGCATTGACCTAAGCTTTTAATTTTAAAATCAATTAAACATAAACCCTAGGAACTCGAGCTCAATAAGATAAAAAACCCTAAGAGTTGAATCGGGTTAGGGTTAATCAATTTAACTAGTATCTAGGAAAGTGGTTCAAGGATGACTGGATCCAAAGGAAGGTGGTCACTTAATTGGTTCCATTAGCTTACTTGGCCAAGCACAGTTGGTGTCTAAGACAAACAACGAAAGGACTCCTACCGATCTTATACTTACCTGACTAGTTGATTGACTGATCCTCCACTTAGAGGACTCGAAGATGATCTTGGCAGTTAGGAGCTATCTAGACCTATGACAATCCTTAGTCAGAATTGATTGCTTAACTTGTTTGCTAAATAACATCAAACATAAACCACAAATTAACTCTTCTCTCTATCATCTCTAGATTTAAGACTCCTTAGGATCTTTCTTTAGAACCCTCTTCTTTCTTTCTCTCCTCTTTTCTTTAAATAAAAAATAATAATAATAATAAATTAAAAAATATATAAATATATATATATCTTGAACCATATATTGGGTTGCACTAGTACATGCACGGTAGAAGATCGCTTTTACCTGACCTAGTTAAACCAAATCCTGAAATTGAAAGACTAATTCATATAAGACCAGATAATCAAATGGCTAGAAATTATGAAGAACCATCTAGGAAGATGAAGGAATACTTTATTCCTTCCACCTACAATCCATCCACTTACCTGATATCCCTACTAGCCACTATGAGATCAAGCCGACCGCAATCCAGATGCTCCCATCTTTCTATGGGAATACCAATGAAGATCCTTATAAGCATTTGGATGAGTTTTTAGAAATCTGATCTACGGTGAGGATTCAAAATTTAACTAATGATGCCCTTAGACTAATTTTATTTTTTCTATCATTAAAAGACAAAGCCAAGTACTGGCTTGGCATAATAGGGAGACCAATTAAAACTTAGGCTGAATTGCAAAGTGAATTTTTTAAAAATTTTATCCTATAGGCCGAACCAATATTATGAGGTGAGCTATCACTGGATTTGCTAAGCTTCCAAGAGAATAGATTCATGAGTCATGGGAGAGACTTAAGGAACTTCTTAGAAAATGCCCACACCATGGTCTGTTTATGTGGCAAATAGTTCAAGCTTTCTATGAGGATTTAGGAGACCAATACAGACATATGGTAGATGCATCATGTGGAGGTACATTCATGAACAAGAGTGAGGACGAAGCCTATACCTTGTTTGAAATCCTAAGTGAAAACTCAATTAATGATGTTTTGTTATCTTTCTACCAAACCTAGGTAGGGATCCATGAATTTAAACATCTAGAATCTCGTCCTAAGGCCGATTCAAATTTGATAAATAAAGTAGACTTTCTTACTTAGAAATTAGATCAAGTCCTAATCTTAGGTCAACAATCTCCTGCATAATTCACATCATCTTTTAATTATCTGAAGATTTATTCAATTTGTGCTAGCCCAACCCATCATGTGAGTGAATATTTTATGGCTGCACAGTTTCAACCTTTTATCCAAGAACAAGTCTAAGTTACTCAAGGCTACTCCAAGCTGGTTAATGATCCATTTTCAAATTTATATAACTCTGGCTGAGAAACCATCCTAATTTTTCTTGAAAATCATAATAAACTCAGGCTCAGACCCAAACTTTATTAGTACAAAATTATCAGAATAGACCTTAATATCAAAATTATGCCTATAACAGAGGTCAGCCTAGTCAGCCTTTCCAACCACCACATTATAATCAGCCATCATACCCACCTCCTCAACAGACCAATCTAGCTGACGATAGATTTAACCAACTTCAATAATTGATTTTGACTCAACAGCAATCTATCGCCAGGCTAGAAGCTTAAATTAGACAACTAGCTGAATCTAACATGAGGAGAGAACTAGGTCAATTATCGAGCCTACCAATTATAAATCCTATAAACAACTCATCCATTGTCCACCAACCATCTGGACTAAATTATCAATCTAATGTCCCACCTAAGAATCCCCAATTAGAGAATGCCAAAGTAATTTCTGAACTTAAAAGCTATAGGATTCTTATGGACCCATATCAAGATCAGGAGAGAGAGGCTAGTACTGATGCTAGCCAAAATAAAAATTTAGGAGAACAAATTAGTACTAAAACTAACCACATAGAAGAACCTAAGCCCGAAACTAGTACTGATGCTGGTTCCAGTTTAAATGAGATAGACATAGGGAAAAAGAGAGCGGATGATTTTGAGTCCTATAAAACTAATGTCCTATTTCCTTCAATCCTAAAAGCCAGTTCTTCTCACAAAAATCAAAAGGCATATAATGAAAAGCTAATGGAGTTATTTAAGCAAGATCATATTAATTTACCTTCATAATTAAAATCACCTATAGATACTTTTCCAGCACCCATTGCATCAAACTTAACTCCTAATACAAAAATTCAATTCATAAGTATTGTTTAAGAACAAATAGGGAAAATTCTTGAAAAACAAGGGTCTGAGAATAGGGTTACATCCTATGTTTCCCTAATTAATAATAATTATATCAATAAAGGGATAAGAAATTATCTTCTTGAGATTGGCAATCCAAAATTGTTGAAATTTATCAATTCAATATTTGACATAGGATAGTAAGCTACCTTGTGTCTGGCTGAAGACTGTAAACTTAGTGCTTGTTGGGAGGCAACCCAATATTTAGTTTTTTTTAGTCTAATTTATCATTTTAGTCAATTTTTTTTAGGACAATTTGAATAAGTTGGTGTTGGGAATATGTCCCAAAGCTAATCATCAGTCTATTGATGGTTGTGCTACTTATTGTACTTATATATGAATTACTAAATAATAAAAGTTATTTTAGAATTTTTCATCATAAATTTTGTTGTCTTCTAATGAACTCCTGTGTTGTGATGAAGTCCTTAGGACTATCTAGATTTGACAAAGGATCATTTAGTCCTCAAATTATTTACGATCAAAAGATATGTTGTTACTTAGGATGACAATGTTTATGAAGTATAGGTCGTTGTATAATATATAGGTTGATTGTCCTCATAACCAAAGAGTGTTGAGACACTGGCATAGCATATAAGTGAGATGTATGGGTACATCTGCACTGAAGATGACCAACTCCAGAGCTTTTCTTCTATCAAGATTAGCCCTGAAGAATATGGGTATAACTATCCCTTAGACCTGAGACCACCACAGTGACTTGCAAGTAACTCACTATACTTAGGTACCAGACTACATTAATTTTTAATTCAGTGATAAAAGGCTACTGGGTGCAGTCAAGTACTTGGCTTATCGGTGTGTGAGTCAAAATGGGATTGATCCCTCCAAGTGTTGGAGCAAGTGCATCGCTGTATTTCAATTTAGCAAATCCTCGATCGAAATAGTCCATATGATGGATGCTAAATTTTGAAATATAATATGGATGAATTTTAGGATTGACAGTAAACCTTAGATCATCCTTTTGAGCATTATGATCAACGGGATGAATTATACGATAACCAAATTTCATAGGTTTATCATTGTTGCATTGTGACTTTTTGATCTATCTGAATATCGGATACCATTGCTAGATGGTCACATCGATTGGTACAGAAAATTGGTATCTATGCTACCAGCTTAGGATTCGAATCTATGGGGTCATATACATAAGAAGTTTCTATTTGATCTGATGGCTAATCATGAGTCTTGATGATCTAGGATACTATGGTCAAGAGTCCCACTGGATTGGGACTTTATGACCAAGAGTCCCGCTGGATTGGAACTCTGAGTCCTACTCATCTAGGATTCTCTGATCAAGAGTCTCACTGGTCTGGAACTCTAAGATCATGAGTTCTATTCATTTAGGATACTAGGTTCAAGAGTCCCACTGAATTGGGACTCTTCAGGAGTTTCATGTTGATGGAATTCTATTATCCGGTAACTCATTCGATTTGAAATTAGATATTTTTAGAGGATTAACTAATAATTTAATTGTTGATTAGCTCAATTTGATTAAGTGATGAGGATTTGATCAAGTCTGATTAATTTTTATTCAATTAGGTTTGACCCGATCAGGTCATGAGATGACCTAATCGCTAAGGGAGTTTTGACCCTGATTTGATCATGACCTAGACCTAATTAATTTCTAATTTGATTAAAATTTTATTGGATTAGACTAAATCTAATTTGGCTGGGTTTAACTTGATCTAATTAGGTCTAAATTAATTGGTTTGGTTGAAACCAATTAGGACCAAGTCATAAAGTTTGAATTCAAACTCTCCCATGCGTCCACCATTTTTGACTTTTTTACTCTTGTTCCATGCCCCAAAATTTTTGTACGTAACTTTTCTCTCACCCAAAAGGTTTCTGTGCCTCCTTTCTTATCTTCTTTTGACCTGGTCCAAGGGTTGGACCGGTTCAAAGTAAGTTGAGTTTTGAATTCAACTCAGTTTGTTGGAGGTTAGAACCAATCCAACCTTATCTGCTTCCCATGCCCTTTCTTTTGTTTATCAAATATTTTTTGGAGAAATAAAAATGTGCACACATAGAAGGAGAGTCCTTCTGCGTGTTAAACACATGGGAGGAGGTGTTGGATAAGGATAAGAGGCTCACTTGATTTTTGAAATCAAATAAGTGGTTAAAACCTTCCAACCACTCGACCCTTATCTCTTTCCATGCACTTTTCCCATGGTATTCACATTAATAAATTATAAGAATTTTTGTACATGTAGTAGAAGGGGTTAGCATTCCATGGTAAAAATTTTAATATGATTTGTCATTAGATTTGGGTGAGAAAAATCTTGGAGTAAAGGTGAGCAGGGTCCTATAGCACTTTACTGTTCCCTCATGCCTCTCTTCTCTTTTGATTTTCACCTCTAAGGATACCCAATTTTTAGATATGATCTAAATAGAGTTTATAGATCTAAAAGTCATCTTTCCATAAAAGCTTATTTCATGGAAAAAAATCTACACAGAGAGGGCATGATAGGATTTTCAATGTGTCAGGATGTTTTAGGCTGAGTGAAATCCTAGTTTTGAGAATCTGGGTTCAGATGGAGAGATTGAGTGTTGTGAGCATCGGATCACCACCAAATTTGAAACATCTCTCCATCATCCTCTAGTGTTTATGTTCTAATATTTTAGAGTATCTAAAAAATCAAAAAATAAATGATCAATCTGATCGATTGTGATCAACCATCAAAGGCTCCGGTGAGGAGCTAGCACTTCGGTGGAGCTGGTCAGGACCAGAAGCTCCATATGGATCAACCATAGAAGTCGGATGAGTGTGCGACTGTAGAATGATACTATAACTTCTTTTGATAGATTCAAATCATGGAGATCAGCTATCCACGAAAAGATATCGAGTTCTAAACTCGTATTAGTCAGCAAATTCGATTTGTTGATCGAATGCATTTTATTTTTCTATCACATATTAGCATGTCTAGATCTTGAGTAGAATTTATTTGGTATGATCAATGCATTCATAGTATTAATTTTATATTAATATTTGCTTTTGTTGCTAATTTATTTGAAAAGATTTTTAAAAAGTATGCTTAAATCCTGCACGATTTTCATCAAATGGTATCAGAGCAAGTTCGCTAAACATGACATGCTTACATATTTTAGATTGATAATTTAGATTTGATCTAAATATTAATTTAATAATTTGATTAATTAGATTTAAAAAATAAAATCAAGATCGCACGGACTGCAGGTTGTTCTGCTATTGGGTTTACCTCCTATAGTGAAAAGGTTGTCCTTGTACGTTGCTAATCTATATCATTAACCATAAAATCTTAGATTTGATATAATATTTTTATGATCTAATTATATTAGGCTTTAATCTAATTTATGATCATTAATATATAATTAGATAAAGTTTGATTTATGATTTAGTATTATGTAGTATACATAGTTTCAAATTAAACCCTACAACTAGTATTGTTTGTGAATTGAGTCGATTCAATTTTAAAGTGAGTCGACTCAATTGGTGAATAATACTAAATTATGAAAAACCTTTCAAAAATTTAAAAAATATTTTCAAAATGCCAAACCCTAACCTACAGTCCATAAACTTAATTAAATATTAAGTATAATGATTTGGTGTCTAGAATTATGAATTAAGACTCTAAGTCATTAATCATAAAACATGGGTTATTAGGTTAGTTGAATTAGGTCCATAAATTGGCTTAGACCTAAGGTTAGTTAAAGAGTGGACTAAATTAGAGTAATTGATCAAATCTAATTAAATGTTAATTTAGATTAAGTCAAGGACTCTATGGACTCAATTACAATAGTTATAGTTGGTCAAGTCTATGCCTTTAACGAGACTAAATTAACTTGATTCATGGCTATGCGGTTGAACCCAAAATTACTAGGTTGGTCAAATTAAAACTAATAAACCAGATGGTGTCTAAGGTAAGTTTGGCAGTTTGATCGATGGTTTTTAATTGGGAGCTACTCGCACTGATTCAATCTTTGACGAGTTAATGGCATATTCCTTCCACTGATCTCACTTACCTGACCATCCTGGTGAGTTAGATTTTGATTAGATCACTTGGTGATTTAGGCTCACCCACGTCAATTAGGTAAATCAGTCTGACTGATTTAGGTGCTCCTAATGCCAGCTTAGATTAGATCTTTTTTATCTAACTTGGTGAAGTCAAAGGGAGGATCGAAATTAGCTCGCTTTTCTTAAATATGTTAACAAAATTTTCTAAAATTATTAGATCCTTAAAAATGAAATAGTTATATAGATAACTAAATCATCGCCTTCCATTAAGTTGAGTGATAATAGGTTCATTAATTTGATAATCATTGGAGACCCAAAGACCTGGTGGTTATTGACTAATGAAATTATCATTCATAAAATAATGATTTGGTTAAGTCTTTCATGATGGTGGTTAGGTTGGCCGACCAAAGTTGGGCCTGATCATTTATTGGTTAGATAAGATCAAATATGGTCATGTTAATGGTTGAACCTAATCAAACTTTTTAAGTGGAGGTCAAAGCCTACTGATTAGGTCTTCGGAGCAAAATTGATATTACTAAAAATTATTTAGAGAAATAATTGATTTTGAACCTATCCATAGGTGCACATGGGTTGACCAACCAAAGTTTGGTTTCTGTGTAGTCTATGTGGATTCTAGTACCAACTAAGAAATTAAAGTAATTCCTCGAATTTGAGGTAGAGGCTACTAATTCGTATAAAATAGTGAGAGAGCCTTTAAACTGAAGTCCTAGTCTTTAGGATAATTGATTCATATACTAATTAGGTTTGGTTTTTCTTATTATACAAAAATGGCCACTAATCTATCGCTCCGATCATTATTAGACAATGACAAATTAATGAAACCTAACTATAATAGCTGGTATCGTAAGTTGAAAATCATCCTAGAGCATGAGCAGTTCTTTATGTCATAACGGATCCTGCACCTGAGGAGCCAGCTCCGAATGCAAGGAGAGCGATCCGAGATACTTATCAAAAGTGGTTTAATGACCACACCACTGTTCGATGTATAATGCTAGCGGTAATGAATAACGAGTTCAGCCATAGGTTTGAAAATGCCGAGGCATAGGAGATGCTTCAAATGTTGAATGACTTCTTTGGCACGTCGGATGATGTTGAAAGGCACAAAATAAGTTGTGCCATTTTCAACACTTGGATGAGGGATGGGGCCTCAATCACCAATCATGTATTGTACATGATCGTGATGATTGAGCGCCTTAGCAAGCTAGGCTTTCCCTTGCACGAGTAGCTCAATAAGGATGTGATCCTTAATTCCTTGCCCAAATCCTTCCTTTCCTAACTCATTTCATAATGACAAAGCCTACAGTCAACTACCATGGAATGTTGGGATTGCTGCAAAACTTTAAGAAGGATCGCCAACTCCACAAGAAGACGATGAATGTAGTGGGAGGGTCTTCTTCTAGTCGTCGATCCTTTAAGAAAGGAAAGAAGAACAAGAAGAAGAAGAACAAGAAGGTGCAGCCAAACACCAGGATGACTGCATAGCGTCAGACCAAGAAGTGCAAGCCCGACCAAAGCCAGGCAGAGTGCTTCTTCTATAAAAAGCAAGGGCACTGAAAGAGAAACTATCCTCTGTACATTGCCTCCCTAGACCCGAATAGACCGAGGAAGAAGCAAATGGTTGCTGGGTAAGGTAATTATATGGTAACACCTTATAATTTTTTCTTATTTGATTCTACTACCTAGGTATTAGATACTGGAAGCCCTTATCATATTTGTAATTCTATGTAGGGCTTGCAGGTCTGTAGGAGATTTGATCAAGGTGAGAGGTTCCTGAATATTGAAGATGGAAGACAAGTTTCAACTCTAGCTTTAGAAATCATGAACCTTGTAATCAATTCAAATAAAATTATTCTTAATGAATATCATTATTGTCCAACTTTCTTATTGAATGTCATTTTTGTAGGCCTTTTGGCCATGAATGATTTTGAAATATCAATAAAAAAAAAATTTTGTAATGTCATTTTGAATGGTGTTACAATTTTGATTGGACCATTGAATAATAAAATTTATTTACTTTCTATGCCTGTTAACATGGTTCAATCCTCTGATAAATGCCCTAAAATTAGTGATGTGTCTGATGTCTACCTTTGGCACTATAGGCTAGGTCATATTAGCAAGAATAGAATTAATAGGTTAGCTCAAGAAGGATTCCTGAGGTTAGTGATTGTGAATCACTTTTGACTTGTGAGTCCTATCTTCTTGGTAAGATGAGCAAGTCACCTTTTACTGAAAAAGATGAATGAGCCACTAAACTCCTGAGTCTAGTACATTCGAATGTATGTGGACCCATGAGCTCAAGTACCAAAGGTGAATATTTCTACTTCATAACCTTCACAAACAATCTATTGAGGTATGGGTGTGTCTATTTAATAAAGCATAAGTCGGAGTCATTTGAAATATTTCGAAATGAGGTAGAAAAGCAAACTGGTTAGAGTATTAAAACTCTTCATTTTGATCGAGGGAATGAGTACCTTTCTAATGAGTTTCTGACATATCTTGGGAAGAACGGGATTCTCTTCCAATGGACCCCTCTTGGAACACCACAACATAATGGTGTGTCTGAAAGAAAAAATCAAATCCTGTTGGACATGGTTCGATCCATGATGAGATTTTTTGATTTGCTGATCTTCCTATGGGGATATGCGCTTGAGTCAGCTTGTTACATTCTAAATAGGGTTTCGAGTAAATCTATTAATAATCACCATATGAGATATGGACAAGGCGTAAGCCAATGCTTTCACACCTTAGGATTTGGGGGTGTCTGACTTGTATCAAATATTTAATGACAGACAAGCTTGGACCTAAGTCTGATAAGTGTAGTTTGATAAGTTATCCAAAATAAACCAAAGGATACTACTTCTACCGTGCTGATGAGCAAAAAGTGTTTGTCAGCCTTAAGGTAGTCTTTTTAGAAAAAAAGTTCCTTGGTGAAGGAACTAATGCCTCTAAGGTCAAACTTGTTAAAGAATGATAGGTGAAAGAATAGACATAAGTTATTGAAGCTGAGCTAGATCTGATTAGATCAGATCCAGAACTGATTATAGATGCACCCTTAAGACGATCTAGTAGAGTACCATGTCAACCGGACAAATACTATGGTTTTCTGATCTAGGATGAGGATCCTATCGAACTCGATGAGAATGATCATAACCCAATCACCTATATGGATGCAATGCAGAGATCCGACTCTGAGAAATAGCTTAAGGCCACGAAATCCAAAATGGAATCTATGAAGGTCAATGATGTATGGACATTGGTTGACCCATCCGAAGGAATAAAATCTATAGGATATAAGTGGGTCTTCAAAAGAAAAAGGGGCATAGATGAAAAGGTGGAGATCTATAAAGCCTGTCTGGTTGCCAATGGATATCGTCAATATTATGGTATTGACTATGATGAGACGTTTTCTCTTATGGCAATGCTCAAATCCATTCAGATTATGCTTGCTATCGTTGTCCATTTAGATTATGAAATCTGGCAGATGGATGTGAAAACGACTTTCCTAAATGGAGAGCTGGATGAAGAGGTGTATATAATACAACCTGAAGGATTCACATCCATAGATGAGTCTAAGGTATGTAAGCTTCAAAGATTCATTTATAGACTTAAGCAGGCATCTCGGAGCTGGAACATACGATTTGATAGAACAATCAGAACGTATGGCTTCATTAGAATGAAGAGGAGCCCTGCATATACAAGTAGGCTAATGGTTCAGCAATAGTATTCCTAGTATTGTATGTGGATGATAATCTCTTAATCAAAAATGATGTCCCAGCATTGCAAGGAATAAAGATCTAGCTATCATCATAGTTCTCCATAAAAGATCTGGAAGAAGCTTCCTACATCCTAGGGATGAAGATCTATAGAGATAGATCTAAAAGGTTGCTTGGATTGTCCCAGTCAACATATATTGATACTGTGCTGAAATGGTTCAGCATGGAGAATTCTAAGAAAGGCTATCTACTGATAGGCCATGAAATTTCTCTTTCAAAGAGGGATTGTTCAACATAACCTCTAGAAAGAGAGCGTATGAGTAGAATACCATATGCTTCGATAGTGAGTTCTATCATGTACGCCATAACGTGTATCCAACTAGATGTGGCATACTTACTAGGGGTAGTGAGTAGATACCAATCTAATCTAGAGGAGAACAACTGAAAGGTTGTTAAAACCATCCTGAAGTATTTAAGAAATACTAAGGATCAGTGGCTTGTATATGGTGAATTGGACTTGAAATTGGTGGGGTTCACAGACTTTAGTTTCCAATCTGATCATGATGATAGCAAGAGTATGTCGGGATCTATATTCACCCTTAATGATGGGGCCGTCTGCTGGAAGAGTTTCAAGTAGCATACTATGATCGATTCAGTTTGTGAGGCAGAATATATCGCTGCATTAGATGCTGCCAAAGAAGCAGTATGGCTGAGAAAATTCATCATCACTGAGTTTGGAATAGCACCCTCCCTTGATGGTTCAGTTCTGCTCTATTATGATAACTCTAGAGCCATTGCTCAGACGAAGGAACCTAAGGCACACCAGCGGACGAAGCATATTCTGCGCCGCTTCCATCTTATTCGAGAAATTATGGATCAAGGTGATGTCGACCTTCAGAAAATCGACGAAAAGGAGAATCTGACTGATCCATTCACTAAAGCTATTATGGTGAAAGAGTTCAACAACTTCAAGTGGAAGATTATTGGGAATATATCCTAAAGCCAATCGTCAGTCTATTGACAGTTGTGCTACTTGTTATACTTGTATATAAATTATTAAATAATAAAAGTTATTTTGGTATTTTTCATCATAAATTCTGTTATCTTCTAATGAACTTCTATGTTGTGATGAAGTCCTTAGGACTATCTAAATTTGACAAAGGAGGATTTGTCATTTAGTCCTTAAATTGTTCACAATCAAAAGATATATTGTTACTTAGGATGACAACATTTATCAAGTATAGGTCGTTGTATGCCATATAGATTGGTTGTCCTCATAACCAAGAAATGTTGAGACACTAGCATGGCATGCAAGTAAGATATATGGGTATATTTGCACTGAACGTGACCAACTTTAGAGGTTTTCTTCTGTTAAGATTAGTCCCGAAGAATATGGATATAAGTGTCCCTTAGACTTGAGACCACCATGGTGACTTGTAAGCGACTCAATATACTTAGGTACCAAACTACCTAAATTTCTAATTCAATGATAGAAGGCTACTAGGTGCAGTCAAGTACTTGGCTTGTCGGTGTGTGAGTCAAGATGGGATTGATCCCTCCAAGTGTTGGAGCAAGTGCATCACTGTATTTTAATTTAGCAAATCCTCGATCGGGGTAGTCCATATGATGGATGCTAAATTTTGATATACAACATGAATGATTTTAGGATTGACAGTAAATCCTAGATCATCCTTTTGAGCATCGTGATTAAGAGGATGAATTATATGGTAACCATATTTCATAGGTTTGTCATTGTTGTATTGCGACTTTTCGACCTTTTCGGACGTCGGGTATCATTGTTAGATGGTCACATCAATTGGTATAGAAATTAATTCCTATACTACTAGCATAGGATTCGAATCTATGCGGTTACATACATAAGGAGTTCCTACCTGATCTGATGGCTGATCATGAGTCTTGATGACCTAGGATACTATGGTCAAGAGTCTCACTAGACTAGGATTCTGTGATCAAGAGTTTCACTGAACTAAAACTCTAAGTCCTACTCATCTAGGACTCTCTAATCAGGAGTCCTACTAGTTTGGAACTCTAAGATCGTGAGTTCCATTCATTTGAGATACTGGATTCAAGAGTCCCACTGGATTAAGACTCTTCAGGAATTTTATGTTGATGGGACTCTATTGCCCGATAATCCATCCGAGTTGGACTCAGATATTTTTGAAAGATTAATTAGCAATTCAATTACTGATTAGCTCAATTTGATTGAGTGATGAAGATTCGATCAAGTATAATTGAATTTGATTCGATTGGGTTTGACCTGATCAAGTCACCAGAAGACCTCATCGCTATAGGAGTTTTGACCCTAATTTGATTATGATCTGGATCTAATTAATTTCTAATTTGATTAAAATTTTATTGGATTAGACTAAGTTTAATTTGGTTGAGTTTAACCTGATCTAACTGGATCTAGATTAATTAGTTTGGTTGAAACCAATTAGGACCAAGTCAAATAAAGTTTGAATTCAAACTCTCCCATGCGCCCACCATTTTTGACTTTTCCACTCTTGTTCCATGCCCCAAAATTTTTGTATGTAACTTTTCTCTTACCCAGAAGGTTTCTGCACCTCCTCTCTTATCTACTTTTAATCTGGTCTAAGGGTTTGATGGTTCAAAGTAAGTTGAGTTTCGAATTCAACTCAGTTTGTTGGAGGTTGGAACCAATCCAACCTTACCTGCTTCCCACGCCCTTCCTTTTGTTTGTTGAATATTTTTTGAAAAAATAAAAATGTATGCATATAGAAAGAGAGTCCTTCTGCATGTAAAATATATGGTAGGGGGCGTTGGATAAGGATAAGAGGCTCACTTGATTTTTGAAATCAAGTGAGTGGTTAAAATCATCCAACCACTTGACCCTTATCTCTTTCCATGCGCTTTCTCATGGTATTCATGTCAATAAATTACGAGAATTTTTATATGTGTAGAAAAAGGGATTAACAATCCATGGTAAAAATTTCAATATGATTTAGTATTAGTTTTGGGCAAGAAAAATCTCGGAGTGAAGGTGAGTAGGGTCCTATAACACTTTACTTTTTCCTCATACCTCTCTTCTCTTCTAATTTTCACCTCTAAGGATACCCAATTTTTAGATATAATCTCAATAGGGTTTATAGATCTAAAAGGCATCTTTTCATAAAAGCTTGTTTCATGGAGAAACTCCACACAGAGAGGGTGTGATAGGATTTTTAGTGTGTCAGGATATTTTGGGCCGAGTGAAACCTTAGTTTTGGGAATCTAGGTTTGGGTGGAGAGATCGAGTGCAGTGAGCATCGAATCACCACCAAATTTGAAATACCTCTTCATCATCCTCCAATATTCATATTCTAATTTTTTGGAGTGATTAAGAAATCAAAAAGTACATGATCGATCTGATCAATCATGATCAGCTGTTGAAGGCTCCGGTGAGGAGCTTGCACTTCGGTGGAGGTGATCGGGACTAGAAGCTCCGTGTGGACCAACCATAGAGATCACATGAGTGTACGGCTACAGCATGACACCACAGCTTCTTTCGATGGATTCAGATCGTGGAGATGTTCTACCCACGAAAAGGTATCGAGTTCTGAACTCGTATCGATCTGCAAATTTGATTTGCTGATCGAATGCATTTTATTTTTCTATCACATATTAGCATGTCTAAATCTTGAGTAGGATTTATTTGATATGATCAATGCATATATAGTATTAATTTTAGATTAATATTTGCTTTCACTGCTATTTTATTCGAAAAGGTTTCAAAAATGCATGGTTAAATCCTGCGCGATTTCCATCAGTTGGAGGGAAACCCAAATTTTTAAAGACATATGCTGGACCATAAAAATATACTATGTTAGGTATATTCTTTCTTTTTCTTTATTACATCCTTTATTTTTTCTTCTCCATCGAGAATAATGTTGATTAAGTTAGGGGGAGAATAATAATTTTTTTTAATTTTTAAGTCCTCAAAGAAGTTAATATTTAGTATTTAGACACCTGATTATGCTTAAGAATTGAATTAAACTAAATATTTTTTTAAAAAAATTGATGCATAGATCAGAAAATTTTTGAGATATTGAGGGATCGTGTATTTAGAAAACCCAATAAAGAGTTAAGTCTAGAACATAAAAAGATTTTTCTTTGAGCATTTCTAATTTTTTCTACTAGCATCAAAGAAGAGTCTATTTTTTATAGGCTTATGTAGGATAACGATACATTTCTTCATATAAAAAATTTAAATAAAATAGTTTTCAAATACTTTTCACTGAGTAACTGGGCTTCTTTGTCTAAGCAAGCATTGAGTTTCGCATCAAAATGTGAAAAGAATAAAAAAGCTCATTGTAAAGCTAGGCCTAACTCATAACCTGTTTGATTCGAGCTAGTAAGCCCGAGAGATATTCTATACCTAATGTCCTAAAGTCAATTGGTTTAGAAGAAATTGGTCCAAGACTTACTACATAAATCAAATAGAAAGCTTAAGGGATTAAGATACTCAATAGTGATACAACATTAAAAATATATATATATATTGGTTTTCCATCGAGTAATCAAATTCCATTGCCTAAGTAAGCAATGATATTCGCATCAAAAAATAGATAATATATAAATAAAAATTAATAAATGAATGGTAGAAGTAGCAATACACTTGTCCATATGAAAGTTTAGATAAATTAGAGATAAAGGTAAGATGATATAGAAAAAGTTCAAAAAAATTTAATATTCTTCACTTAATTTTTTTATTAATAAATATTAATATCTCAATGATATATCTCACTTATACTCTACTGAATATCAATGGCCATTTTGAAAACTGCTTAGATAAAATTCAAAACTCTAAAGTTAAAAGGTATCTAAAACTAAATTATTTCTTTACTCGAGAATAAGCAAAGCTTAAGTTGGAGGGTATGATAAGTATCATAAAATTACTAATAAAAATATTAATTTATATTTATTTTTAAAAATTAATAATCAATTTATACATATTTTTAAGAAATTAATATTTTTATTAATTAAAAAAAATTAATTAAAAAATAATAAAATAAAAAATAAAATATTATTATTAATAGAAAGAGCTTATTTTTTTGTTCATAATAAAATAAGTTTGAAGCAAATCGAAGCTAAAATGGACTAGATATGATTTTCTAAAGAAAAAAAATTAAATAAAAAAAGAAAAATGGCTTAGCCGGCTCTGCAAGCCAAGCCAAGCTGTAGAAGCTGACTCAGTCATAGAAGTCGATCAGCTGGTCCATGAAACAAGGTGTGGACCACCAACTTAGCGATAACTGGCGAATCACGAAGCGACACGTGGTGGACCAAAACCCTTAAAGGGTTTACAAAAAATCTATAACGGCTAACAAGATATTTTGATCTTTTCACTCGATAAAAGGAGGCACTGAATCATTGTGGTTTGTGGTATACCCAGTCTACGTGGTCCATAAGAACAATAAGTGCTTGATCTGCGGCTGTGGTTGTTGGCGATCAAGATCAGATGGCGGGAATGTTTTCCTACTCTGATTCGAAGGCCATCAGCACTAAAACTTCGATCCAACGGTAGTGCTCACTCCAAACTCAGATCCAACAACTGACAAAGCTTCCGATGGTGATCAAGACACCCAATGCATGATCAATGATCAGATTTCCTCTTAATTAACATGATCGAATGGCCATAACTTAATCCGACCTGATCTAGGATTATACACATTCGATTTTTGTATTTTTTGAAGCTTTGGATCACCATCTGACGGCTAGAACATGCAGAGACTTCACAAGACCTTTGATCTAGTGATTTTCTTTTATTTTCTTCAATAAATATGGATCTATACTTCTCCTTAGTCCCACATTGCCCAACAATAAATTCTCCAGCCCTCCTAGCTCTATAAATTGGACCCTAGGCCTCTAGAATTCATTATCTTCGATCAAGGTGAAACTTTGGTACAACATAAAGCCAGGCTTTGGTTAATGGCTACTTCGAGGCAACTAGTGCTGAGAGGAAGAGCCGGGCTTCTACACCATCTTTCTGCCAATGCCAATCCAAGATCAAAGATCAGCCTGATTTAATTTTTAATTTTTTTCTTTTTTTTAAAATTTTATGTATTTAAATTATAAATTTTTTAATTAATATAATATTTATTTTTATGCTCTTTAATTTTATGCTCTTTATTTTTATTATAATTTAATTTTTATACTTTAATTATTGCTCTTTATTTTACTGTAAGTAGATGCTAAGATCTAAATAATAGATCCTAGTACCAAGTTTATTTTTCTATACTATTTAAATTCTGCTTTTAATTTTCAACTTCAATTTTATTTTTAAAATCTCTCTTTTTTTTGTAAAATCAAAGATTTTAAATCTAAAATACTATCTTTTCTGTGGATTCGATCTAACTCACTACTATCTACGTATTTTTAATCATTTTAAGAAGTTGGATTAAACTGATAAACAGGATGTCTTAACGACAACATCATGCTCTTATTATGATTGATATGTGTAATTCATGTATGTTATATGAATTAGAATGTGCATAGAGACTAATTAAAGTCCTCTATGAAACTATATTAAGTTATAGTGCAATCAGCCGATAGTAGAACCAATTTGATTGTAAAATTGATCAATCGGTGTTTAGGAACGTGGTTCATGATTGGTAAAGAGAACATGGTTTTTAATTGATTTTGTTCTATGATCTAGCTAATTCATTGATGTCTAAGGAAAGCAATGGGGGGACCTTATCTCTCTTTCACTTACCTGACTGATTTGATTGATTTAATTCTAGATTGGGTGCTTAGGCATTGCTGTTGAAATTTGAATCTGATATGCAATCGAGCTAGCTCGGATACGCAGCTGAGCCAACTAAGGATGAGATCAAGCCAGCTCAAGACAGATTCAAGCTAGTTCTCTCAGATGGATAGAAAGTGGTGCTTGGGCTAGATGTTATCAAGCTGGCTCGACTATGGATCAAGCCAGCTCGACGAACAGATTCTTTTGATTCACTACATTAAAGGCCTTCCTTCATGCTAGTTCATTATTATGTCATAAACCATATTAGGTTTGTTATGCAACCACCAGACCGATTATGGAACTGATGTAATATTAATCTAGTGCATAATGATGCTTATAGCATTTTGGATATACTGCTTTGTTGTGTAACCACAAGGACAGTTATATTTCATTATGACTATATAGAAATGAAGGATCTTGCTAAACTAAAACATTATATTTTATTGTACTAAAATAAGGCGATTAATATTTTAGAGGCCAAGAATATATTGAGAATTGCATGAGATGTAATTGAAAAGAGTTTCCTACCTTTGAACTTATAAAAAGATTTGTTGTGCAACTATAACACATTTTTATAAGAAATTAGGATCTCAATCCCACTAAGAAAAATAATTAGGTTTTCTCGATTATCATATTTGAGGATTATGATATTCGATAAAATAGTGAAAGACATAATTAAATTAAAGTTCTAATTTAATTATGTACGTCATCATGAGTTATTTGCTTATGTAATGTTTTTTATTATGTAGAATAAATGGCTTCTTCACATTCACAACGTTCAATTTTGGATTCAAATAAGTTAATCGATCCTAACTATGTGGATTGACTAAGAAACCTAAAAATAGTATTCAGTCAAGAAAAGCTCTCCTATATTTTTAATGCCTTTGATCTTGAGCCATTAGGAAAAGATGCTACAGAGGAAGAAAAGTCCATATATAAGATGTGGCAAAATGATTCTCTTACTATCAAGTACATCATACTTGCTTCCATAAGTAACGAGTTATAGAACCAACATGATGGCATGGATACTCAATCCATATTGCTCAATCTAAAAGAACTTTATGGAGAGCAGAGTAGGACTGCTAGATATGAGATATCTAAGCAGTTATTCTATGCTAGGATGGTAGAGAGTTCAACCATGCAAAATCATGTTCTTATGGTAATTGACCTAATTACTCGATTAATTCAATTAGGTTTTGTCATAGATGAGGAGTTAAATCAAGATCTAATCCTATAATCACTTTCGATTTTTTTAGTTTGTCATGAACTATCACATGAATAAACTGAAAACTTTCTTATCTGAGCTGTTAAATATGCTTAAAATAGCAGAGAGTCATATTAAGAAGGATAAGGCTCCTCTTCTTCTTGTAGATGGGATCTCCAAGAAGAAGGTAGGCAAAAAGGGTTCTAAGAGGAGGCTGAACTCTAAAGATGGCATAAATAAGAAGAAGAAAAGGAAGAAAGCCTATGGATAGATGACCTATTTTCACTGTGGCAAAGCAGGTCACTGGAAGAGGAATTGCAAGGCTTACCTTGGAACTATGAAGACTGGTGTAAATTTGCACCAAAAGATATGTATGAGATACATACAATTTTGTCATTAAATTCTTTCATTTCAAACACTTGGGTATTGGATACCGACTGTAGTTTTCATATCTACAAATTATTGTAGGGGCTGCAAAAAATTAAGAGTTTGAATAAAGGTGACTTCGAGCTCTATGGTGCTGGAGGAGAGTCCATCCAAGCAAAAGCTATGGGATAAATATATTAAAGTTATCTTTTGAAAAGATCTCAGAGCTGACAAATTATTATTATATGCTTAAGATCATTAGAAATATTGTATCTATATCCTTGTTATTAAAACAAGGTTACAGTCTTGATGTAATGAGTAATGGTTGCTCGATCAAATATTCTAATGAAATAATATGTTCTGGCATTTTTAACAATGGCTTGTTGACTCTAAGTTTGGATGACAATATTTTTCATGTTGATAAAAATAGAAAATGTAAGAGACAAGGCATAAATAATACTTTACTTTGACATTGTCGACTTAGTCATATTAGTGAGACCAGGATTAACAAGCTATACAAAGAAAAGTTCTTTGATCTTTATAACTATGAATCATTAGAAACTTGTGAATCATGTCTCATGGGTAAAATGACCAAGACTTCATTTAGTCGACATGGAGAAAGGACAAGTGAGTTATTAGAACTTATACATATAGATGTATGTGATCCTATGACAACTAAAGCCAGAGAAAAATACTCTTATTTTATAATGTTCACTAATGATTTATCTAGGTTTAGATATTTATATCTTATGAAACATAAATCTGAAGCCTTTGATAAATTTAAAGAGTATCAAAGTATAGTCGAGAAACAAACTGGAAAAAACATAAAAATCCTTCGATCTGATTGGGAAGGAGAATACTTGTCCAGTGAATTTCTAGACTATCTTAAAGTAAAGGGCATTCTCTTTGAATGGACCCCTTCTTATATACCGTAATTAAATGGTATAGCCGAAAGAAAAAATCATACCTGGTTAGATATGGTATGGACTATGATGTGCTTCACAAAATTACCTATTTTCTTATGGGGTCATGCCTTGGAGACCGTAGTATATATCTTGAATAGAGTACCTTCTAAGTCTGTATCTAGCACTCCATATGAGATATAGAGAAGAAAGAAACATAATCTTAAGTATCTTAAGATATGGGGTTGTCCAGCATATGTAAAAAAAAATTTTGGACATAAGCTAGATATTAGAGCAGACAGATTATTAGATGTATGCCCAAAAAGATAGATTGGCTGTCACTTGTAATATATTTCTAAGGATAATTTTATAATTATGACTATAAATTAATAAATAAATTATTTTTTCTATCATAGTATATATTTAAAAGTGTCTGTGGTACATTCTTTAAGTTAATGGTAATGACAATTCATATTTTCAAGAGTTGAAAATTTAAGATATGAATTTTCATAATTAACTCATAAAATGCTCTCAACTGTAGGATCATCATCAGGATGGTGATCAATTTAGAAGGTTGGTGTATGATCACTTTCTTAGGATAGACGTATTTTGAGTCTACGGTGTGGAGACACCGAAGCAAGAACACAAGTACTTGTTAGAGAACGAGGGCACTGAGCGTGACCACCTCGAGTAGTCATAAGAAAGTCTACCTTCTTGTCAATGACTGACTTGATGCTATAATGGTGTGTATGGTTCTTTGACCTAAGGTGCATCGATAGTTCACCTTGAGAGTATTATAGTTTGACTACATAACTCGATCTCATAGCATTTGGAATTCTGAGGTGTATATTGGCTATAGTATGCTCGTTGTAGGAATTAGATTGCACCAATAAGGAGATCTATCTACCTCGATAGATGAGGAGTAGCCCTATGATAATCAACAGAATGAGTCCTTATGCCCATAGCCATAGCAGAATGAAGATGATAAAAAGAATTTCTATTAGAATTTTACATTAGACTCGAATCGAATGATTAATTCATATGATAGACATTGGGTTTGACGAGTTCACCTTAACCCTAATACTGTAGAGGCTCAAGATAGAAGAATTCAATCACAAAGATAACTATTAGATATATGTGCCCTAGAAGCCAAAATTGGCTGACACTTGTTATACACTTCTAAGGGCAAAATTATAATTTTAACTATAAATAATAAAATAGATTATTTTCTATCATAATGTATATTTAGTGTCTGTGATACATCTCTTGAGTTAATAATAATGATAATTCTTATTTTCAAGAGTTGAAAATTTAAGACATGGATTTTCATTATTAACTCATAAAATGCTCCTGACCGTAGGATCATCATGAAGATGCTGATTGATTCGAAAGATTGGTGTACAATAACTTCTTTATAGTAGATGAGTCTTAAGTCTACGGTGTAGAGACATCAGAGAAAGAGTACAGGTACTCATTAGAGAATGAGGGCACTAAGCGTAACCACCTCGAGCAGTCATTAGGAAGTCTACCTTCTCATCGATGATTAGCTCGAAGCTGCAGTGGTGTATCTGGTTCTTTGATCTAAGATGCATCGACAGTTCACCTTGAGGATGTTATAGTTTGACTACACCATGACTCGATCTTCTGGTCATTCGGAATGCTGAGGTGTATGTTGGCTATAGCATGTTCATTATAGGAATTGGATTGCACCAAGAGGAAATCTATCTACCTCGGTAGATGAGGAGCAGCCCTATGATGATCACGAGAATCAAATCCATAAGCCCATGGCCATGGCAGAGTGAAATAATAGAAAGAGTTTCTATTAAGGTTTTCACATTGGATTTGAATCGAATGATTAATTCATATGATGAAAATTAGGGTTTGACGAGTTCACCTTAACCCTAAATCTGATCAGGGCTCAAGATAGAAGAACTTAATCACACATAGGTAACTGCACCTGAGAGGATTCATTTTTAGTTCTGATGGATTACCATCATATACTGCTAGGTATCACTGGTGGATTTTGGGAGCAATTAGAATTGATTTGGATGATCAATCATTCTAGTTGTCTGAATCAAAGAAAAGTTCTGATCCATTGGAAGGTATTTCGATGATGTTCGATGATAGAGATCATGACATATCTCATTACCATATAGAATTGAACCTAACTAGATCACACAAATAAGAAGTTTGGATCTAGATATCATCAATTGAACTAATCCAGTTCAATTGATTTGAATTAGATTTAATTAGGTTCAAGAAAATTGTGCTAGCACACGATTGAGCCTAATATTCTCCTTCAATAATCATCAAAAGTTGTCTCGACTGAGCCAAATATGTTTGGGCTAACTCAGGTACCTTTACTTGGTCTGACTGAAGTTTGTCTAGATCAGAAAAGAATTGTCTTAATTTATGAGATAAATTTGAGACAACATCTGTCATTTTTCATCACCTACTAATTCTTGTCTTTTGACTTTGGTCAAACGTTGACCTTTGACACTTAGACATCTGCCCATATGTCATGCACCCATAGGAGAGCAAATGGGAGTTTGTCCTCTTACTAAAAAGAGGAAAGGAGGGGGCACATGCCTAGGGACGTGTGCGCCCAAGGATAATGATGCCTTGAGTCCCATACAAATAGGACTCCAAGTTGCTTCATGGTATCAAACAAGGTGGCACCAAAGACTCTACTTTGACCTATCTTGGCACCACCTAAGGATGTTTGAGAGGAGCTCTCATCTAATTGAATCAGGTAATGTCATTCCATCAATTAAATTTAGATCTGATTGCACGTAGAGATGTGATTGGCTAGGATGATGGGGCACTACATGGCGCAGCAGGATCTATATAAATTCTGTCTGTGCCTAAGTTTAAGAGAGTTCTCCCCTTGCCCATGCCACATAGCCCTCTCCCCTCTCCTCCATGCCTACCTCTGATCCTCTCTTTCCTCTCCATGCCAAAGAGGCTTTGGGCTTAAGTTTGGTGCAACCCAGGAAAGAGAAAGGCGATAAGAAAGGAAGAAGGCAACATCACTACAAGAGACGACATCGGATCTTCAAAAATTATGTTGAAGATCCTCAAGATTAGATTCAGATCTGATCTTTGGAGGATATATTAAGAAGGAGAAAATCTTCAGATCCTACTTGAGTGGATATTGATAGAGGTCAAGCGATTGCATGGCTGCATCCAGAACCTCAGAAAATCAGTAGGATCATCATAGGATAATAAGATTACCCAAGAACAAGGTATAAATTAAATCTAATTTATTTTATTTTATTTTATTTTATTTTATTAAATTTATTAAATTAGATTTAAAAAGTATCAGATCTAATTTAGATCTAAGAAAAAAAATTTTGAAATATTCTTCTTGGTCAAATCAGATCTGAGCGAATCTGATCCAGGAAATATGATTTTTTCTTCAACTAGTATCAGAGCTAGGTTCCCATAAATAATTTAGATCTAATTTTAATTTATTTTTAATTTAATAATTAAATAATTTTAGATGTCACATGAGATATGATTAGATCTAAAATTAAAAAAATTAAAAATTAAATAATTTAGATCTAAGTTGTACAAGATGCATGACTAGTTGTAGAATAGAATTATTCTATGTATAGTCTTGCATAATCATAATTTAATTTTATTAAGTTATAATTTTTAGATTTATTTATTTACTATTTTTTAATGTTACAAATATTATAATAAGATCTAAAAAATAAAAAATAAAGTTATTTAATTTTTGGTTCATATGAGATATGTCGAATACATGTTTAGACTAGTTGTAGAATAGTTCAACATAATTATCTAGAATTGAATTTATTTTGATGTGATCAATTTAAATTTAATTTTTTAGATGACTATGAGATAATTTAGATCTAAAAATATGCATGATATGATATATGAGATGTATGCAAAATATGTTTAAAGTTAGATCAATTTTATATATGAGATATATGATGTAGATCTAACTAGTTTTATAGTTTTCATATTTCTGATTAAGATATTCTCCTTGGCCATCCAATCATAAGAATAAAGTAGGATTTAAATATTCTCTCCTTGCATTTGATGGGATGTTCTTATGATGTATAGGGATGCTGTGCGTTCGTCCTTAATCAGAAACTCAAAAACTTATTTTCTGTAAAATCCTGGATCTTGAAATCTTAGGATTTTATTTACATGTTTTATTTATGAACCCTAAACTTAATTAAAAATTAAGATTATAAAATATGTTAAGTCTAAAAATTAAGAATTTTTAGATTTAAGACATATTCATAAAATTGGGTTTGGGCTGGGGTAGCTTAATTAGATCTAAGCGGTTGATCAAACCGAATCAAGAGTTGGTTTGATGGGATCAAGAGTGCTTAAATTGACTAGCCTAATAGGATTAAGTCTAGGTCAAGATCGAGTCACATGAGTGATCAATCAAGCTAAAACCTAATTAGGCTCAGTGGTTAGAGTCTGGATTGTAGGCTAACTCGATTGGTTCTGGCTCAACAATTTGGTGTCTAAGGTAAGTTTGGCAGATACGACCGACTGGTTTTTAATTGGGAGCTACTCGACTCGAATGCATTCTTGTCGAGTTAATGGCATATCCCTTCCACCGATCTCACTTACCTGGCCATATTTGTTGGCTCAGTTCCTGATCTGAGGTGGTCAATAATCCGAGCTAACCCATGCCACTAGGTTAGTCATAATGGTTATGACTATGTCAAGTCTAGTTTAATGAGACCTAAATCAAATCTTCCTAAGAAAAGATTAAGTCTAAGGTCTTCCACCATTGTAGATGTGCGGGCCCTTCTCGGGGTTGATTGTTCTCGACTGGTTACAGTGGTTCAGTTGCACCGAAAAGATGCAACCATGTCTATTAGGCATTGGATGCTATGGGCTGGAGGATGAGTTGGGCTCAATATTTTGGATACGGTGAGAGACTCAATTAGGAATCCAATCTGTGCAAATGGTGGGTCTGACTTAACTAAGGAGTGGATCAATATTTTGGGCATGGTGAGATTCATGAATTAGAGATCAAGTTTGGGTGCACCATGATTAGAGAATCATTGAACAAGAGTTGTTCACTCATTGGCTAACCCATCACCAATAACTGTTAGGTGAGGTGATGAGTCAGTTGGTGAGACCGCACCATCCACTAGAAATCATTAATCATGGAGATTTTTGCATCTCTACAGAGAGAGTGTAGGGATCCGAGAAAATAGTGAAAGCTAATTTATTTAAAAAATAAAATCTTTAAATAAATTGATCAAGTCTTAATTATAATATCTAACTAGAAACTTTGACTTTCTACAGAAAAATGTCTACGTCCAACGTACTAGCACGTATCCTGAACACCCATAGACTGATCAGATCCAATTACAAGGATTGGCTCCAGAAACTTCAAAATCATTTTGGGTTCTGAGAAGTTAACTCATGTATTGGACCAGGACCCTCCCACCTTACCAGCTCGTCCATCCACTGAACAGAGAGTGTCTCTTGAAAAGTGGACAGACGAAGATAACAAGACTAGATACTACATGTTGGGCTCGATGTCTGATGAGCTTCAGTGCCAACATGAAGATATCAAGGACTATCGCCAAATGTTGGCTCACCTACAAGAGATGTTTGGTGAACAGAGTCGTGCAGCCAAGTATCAAGTCACTAAATGACTTATTCAAGGCTAAAATGCATGATGGGCAGTCAGTCCAAGATCATTGTCTGATGATGATCAAGGACTTGGAAGAGCTTGAGAAGCTCGGAGTGAAGTTGGACTTGGATCTGCAGAATGATATAATTCTGCAATCCTTGACTGATGCATATGGGCAGTTCATCATGAACTACCATATGCATAAACTTCAAAATTCTCTGGCCGAAGCTTATGAACATGCTGGTTACTGCTGAGCTTTCTATGAAAGGTTCTAAAGGCTCAGTGCTTGCTATGGAATGGACTTCTTCCAAGAGAAAGTCTTTTGGAAAAGAAGAAGAAGTCTGTGAAAAAGCAGAAGATGGAAGGAGGAAAGAAAAAAAAGATAGAGCTGAAGAAGAAGGCCGCTGACAAAGAAAAGTATTTCCATTGCAACACTGATGGCCACTGAAAGCAAAACTATCCTACTTACCTGGCCACCCTGAAGAATAAGGAGGCAGGTCCTTCTGGAGGTATGCTCGTTATTGAGTCTAACCTTACGGTTTCTTCTACATCCAGTTGGGTGCTTGACTCTGGTTCTAGTGCTCATTTGTGCACTTCCATGCAGGATCTTGAGGATAGCAGAAGGCTGAGGGATGGTGAGATGATCCTACACGTCAAAAATGGAGCAAGAATTACTACTATGAACGTGAGAACATACCCTCTTCGACTACCATCTGGTTTAGACTTAGTATTAAAGGATTGTTATTATGTGCCTGCAGCAAGCAAAAATTTGATTTCTGTTTCATGCTTAGCACTAGAAGGCTATGTAATTAGTTTTCTTAAGGACCATTGTAACATTCTTTATGAAAAAAATAAAATTGCAAGTGGTTTCCTTACTAACGGTCTATACCAGTTATATATTGATGTATCTATTTTTAATATCTAGCAAAATATGAATGCCATAAAACAAAATGACCTACGGATAGTCCAAATGATAGGTATCTATGGCACCTAATGGGACTTATAGACACAAGTCATATAGCAGAAGATAGGAGGTTCTTCTCAGATCAATGGCATAAGTCTCTCAATGGACTCCACCTAGAACACCTCAACTCAACGAGATTTCAGAACGGAGGAATCGGATCCTATTAGATATGGTCCAATCCATGATGAGCTTCATAGACCTTCCTGATTTTCTTTGGAGGCATAGTCTATTAACTGCAATATACTTATTGAATAGGATTTCTTCTAAAATTGTTCCTACCACACCATATGAGATATGGCATGGTAAGAAACTAAGTCTGAGTCATCTCAGAATTTGGGATTGTCCGACTCATGTCAAAAGATAACAAGCGGACAAGTTAGACTTCAGGTCCTTTAGAGCTTGATTTATAGGATATCCTAAAGAGTCATTAGGATATTATTTCTACATTTCAGAAGATCATAATGTGATTGTGAGTCGACATGCCATCTTTTTTGAAAAATAATTTATTCAGGATGGCAACATTGAAAAGTAGATCAAGCTTGAGAAGAATGTCTCACAAGAGCAACAAGCTAAGGACCAAATGGAACCAAACCAGGTTGAGCCAATACAATCACTACCTCCTCCATCTCGTAGATTAGAAAGAATTTTTCATCCCCCTAAGAGGTACTTAGGTACTATTTTAGAGAAAGTAGAGGAAATATTCTTTATAGGTAATGGGGTTCATGGTGATGATCCCAAAACCTATGACGAGACGATATCGGATATCGACTTCGAGAAATGGTTAGAGGCAATGAAGTCAAAAATTGACTCGATGCACTCAAACCAAGTCTGGACCTTGGTAGATCCACCAGAAGGTATAGTACCTATTGGGTATAAATGGATCTACAAGAGAAAGATTGGTGCAGATGGAAATGTAGAGACATTCAAAGCTAGATTAGTGGCAAAAGGGTATAGTCAACGCGAAGGCATTGACTATCAGGATACTTTTTCGTCAGGAGTTATGCTAAAGTCCATCCACATATTGCTTGCTATTGCAGTCTATTTTAATTATGAAATATGACAAATGGACGTAAAAATCGCGTTCTTAAATGGATACCTTGAGGAAGATATCTATATGGAATAGCCTCTAGGTTTCACATCCAGTGATGCTGATTACAAAGTATGCAAGCTGCAAAGATCCATATACGAACTTAAGCAAGCATCTTAGAGCTGGAATACTCATTTTAATGATTTAATCAAGTTGTTTGGTTTCATCAAGAACGAGAAGGAACCATGTGTCTTCAAAAAGGTCAGTGGGAGCACTATTATCTTTCTTGTATTGTACATGGATGATATCCTCCTTATTGAAAATGATATTCCTATATTGACCATAGTTAAAATGTGGTTATCCAAAGAATTCTCCATGAAAGATCTAGGAGAAGATACTAGGACTTTCACAGAAGATGTATATAGAGAAAGTGCTAAAGAGGTTTAGCATGAAAAACTCCAAGAGAAGTTTGGTATCCTTCAGACATGGCATTTATCTTTCTAAGAAGATGTGCCCTAGCACACTTGAGGAGATAGAGCGCATGAGCAAGATCCCTTATGCTTCAGTAATAGGGAGCCTCATGTATGCCATGTTATATATACGACCTGATATAGCCCATGCTCTGAGTATCACGAGCAGATATCATTCGAATTCAGATGAAGAACACTAGACTTCTGTGAAATATATCCTTAAGTACTTAAGAAGAAGTAAGGATATGTTATTGGTTTTTGGTAATGGAGAACTCCAAGTTCAGGGGTATACAGACTCGGATTTTTTATCCGATGTAGATGATCGAAAATCGATATCTGGGAGTCTATTTGTGTGTAATGGTGGTGCTGTCAGTTGGAAGAGTTTCAAGCAGATAGTGATAATAGATTCCACCATGGAAGCAGAGTACATCACTGCATCAGAAGCTATGAAGGAGGCATTCTGATACAAGAAGTTTGTCGCAGAGATTGAAGTGATGCCATCGGATGCCATTCCTCTATATTGCAACAACAATGGTGCCATAACTCTTACTAAGGAGCTGAGGTCACATCAAAAATTCAAGCACATCGAGCGGCGATACCACCTCATCCATGATTATCTCAAGAAAGGTTACGTCAAGGTCAAGAGAGTCGACTCTGCAGACAATATGGCAGACCCACTTACAAAGCTGTTGGGCCAGTAGAAGATCGAAGCCCACCTTGAGAAGATGGGACTTAGAATTATAGCCAATTGGCTTTAGGTCAAGTGGGAGTTTGTTAAATATGTGTGCCATAGAAGCCAGAATTGGTTGACACTTGTTATACACTTCTAAGGGCAAAATTATAATTTTAACTATAAATAATAAAATGAATTATTTTCTATCACAATTTATATTTAGTATCTATGATACATCCCTTGAGTTAATGGCAACGATAATTCTTATTTTCAAGAGTTGAAAATTTAAGATATGGATTTTCATTATTAACTCATAAAATGCTTCTGACCGTACGATCATCATGAGAGTGGTGATTGATCCGCGGGTTGGTGTACAATCATTTTTTTATAGTAGATGAGTTCTGAGTCTATGGTGGAGAGACATCAGAGTGAGAGTACAGATACTCATTAGAGAATGAGGGCACTGAGCGTGACCACCTCGAGTAGTTATTAGGAAGTCTACCTTCTCATCGATGACTAGCTCGAAGCTATAGTGGTGTGTCTGGTTCTTTGATCTGAGGTGCATCGGCAATTCACTTTGAAGGTGTTATAGTTTGACTACATCATGACTCGGTCTCCTAGCCATTCGAAATCCTGAGGTGTATGTTGGCTATAGCATGTTCATTGTAGGAATTGGATTGCACCAAGAGAAAATCTATCTACCTCGGTAGATGAGAAGCAGCCCTATGATGATCATGAGAATCAAATCCATAAGCCCATGGCCATGGCAGAGTGAAATAATAGAAAGAGTTTCTATTAAGGTTTTCATATTGGATTTGAATCGAATGATTAATTCATATGACAAAAATTAGGATTTGATGAGTTCACCTTAATCCTAATCTGATCGAGACTCAAGATAGAGAAACTTAATCACATAGGTAACTGCATCAAGAGGTTCATTTTCAGTTCTAAGGGATTGCCACCATATACTGTAGATGTCACTGATAAATTTTGGGAGCAATTAGAATGATTTAGATGATCGATCATTCTAGTTGTCTGAATCAAAAAAGTTCTTATCCATTGAAAGGTGTTTCAATGATGTCGATGATAGAGAACACGACATATCTTATTACCATATAGAATTGAATCTAACTGGATCATACAAATAAGAGTTTGGATCTGGATATCATCAATTGGACTAACCCAATTCAATTGATTTGAATTAGATTCAATTAAGTTCAAGGAAATCGTGCTAGCACATGATTGAGCCTAATGTTCTCCTTCAACAATCATCAAAAGTTGTCTCGACTAAGCCAAATATGTTTGGGCTAACTCAAGTACCTTTACTTGATCTGATTGGAGCTTGTCCAGATCAGAAAAGGGTTGTCTTAATTTATGAGATAAATTTGAGACAACACCTACCATTTTTTGTCACCTATTAATTCTTGTCTTTTGACTTTGGTCAAATGTTGATCTTTGACACTTAGACATCTGCCCATATGTCATGCATCTATAGGAGAGCAGATAGGGGTTTGTCCTCTTGCTAGAAAGAAGAAAGGAGGTGGTGCACACCTAGGGAGGCATGCAACCAAGGATAATGATGCCTGGAGTCCCATACATATGGGACTCCAGGTTGCTTCATGGTATCAAACAAGGTGGTGCCAAAGATTCTACTTTGACCAGTCTTAGTGCCACCTAAGGATGTTTGAGTGGGGCTCTCATCTGATTGAATCAGGTGATGTCATCCCATCAATCAAATTTAGATCTGGTTGCATGGAGAGACGTGATTAGCTGGGATGATGTGCCACTGCATGGCATAGTAAGGTCTATATAAACCCTGTCTGCGCCAAGGTTTAAGAGAGTTCTCTCCTTGCCCTTGCCACATAGCCCTCTCCCCTCTCCTCCATGCCTACCTCTGATCCTCTCCCTCCTCTCCATGCCCAAGAGGCTTTGGGCTCAAGTTTGGTGCGATCCAGGCAAGAGATAGGCGATAAGAAAGGAAGAAGGCAGCACCGCTGCAAGAGATGACATCGAATCTTCAAAAATTATTTTAAAGATCTTCAAGATCAGATCTAGATCTAATCTTTGGAGAAAAAATTAAGAATGAGAAGATCTCTAGATCCTGCCAGAGTGGATATCGGTAGAGGTCAGGCGATTGCATGGCTGCATCTAGAACCTCAAAAAATGAGCAGGATCATCATAGGGTAATAAGATTACCCAAGAACAAGATATAAATTAAATCTAATTTAATTTATTTTATTTTATTAGATTCAATAAATTAGATTTGAAAGGTATCAAATCTGATTTAGATCTAAGAGAAAAATTTTTGAAATATTTCTCTTGGTCAAATCAGATCTGGGCGAACCTGACCCGAGAAACTAGATTTTTTCTTTAATAACTACATCGAGAGATTTACTTTCAATTCTGATGGATTACCACCATAAATGGTTAGGTATCACTAGTGGATTTTGGGGGCAATTAGAATAATTTTGATGATCAATCATTCTAATTGTATGAATCAAAAAAATTCTGATCCATCGAAAAGTATTTCGATGATGTCAATGATGGAGATCACGATATATCCCATTATTATATAGAATTGAACCTAACTAGATCACACAAATAAGAATTTGGATCTAGATGTCATCAATTGAGCTAACCCAGTTTGATTGATTTAGATTAGATCCAATCAGGTTCAAGGTAATCGTGCTAGCACATGATTGAGCCTGACTTTCTCCTTCTGAAAACTTTCTGATTCATCGCAATCAAGTCAAATTTGATTTGACATATTCTTGTATTTTGAATGAATTTATTTTCATCAAATTAGAATAAGTCCAGATCAGATTAATTATAGAAATTAAATGCATTCATAGTTAAATTGGACTAGGATCAAAAGTTGACCTATTTGAGAGAATTGAGGGTCATCTGATCAGATATTTTTAAAAACTTCTATAAAAATTATATTGACCTAATTTTTGGATATGTGATAGATCATGAATTATATATTAAGTGTACTAAATTTTGTGATTTTTGGAGGTGTATAGACTGAGTTATGATAGAGTTTGATTTGGATCAAACTCTTGAGGGAAGAGTCCTAGGCGCAGTGGACTCTTCCTTATCTACTCATGCCACCACCTTCTAGATTAACTTTTGGGATCAAAATTAGATGGGATCTGGGTAATTTCTTGGAGATCAAGTCTAAGAGTCCCAATGGTTAAAAAAATTAGGATTTTAATCAAAGAGGAACTCTAACTTAGCCCTATGCTTTTGTATAAGAACCCTTGCGCCAAGGCTCTTCATGAAAGAAATATTTTTCATACCCAAAGGCTAGCATTCCAGATATCCCATGCCCCCTCTATCCTCTCTCCTCATCTCTTCTACATGCCTAAAAGGTTAGTCATAAATCTGAGAAGAAGATCTAATCAAATTTGTGAAAAGTTTAGCATCTATGCGATGGTATTCGTGACACAGACATGCTGCCTCCAGAAATTTTTTTTGAAGGACTTCCAGATCAAATTCAAATCTGATCTTTAAAAAAAAGATTTATGAGAAAAATATATCTAGATCCTTTCCAATTGGATACAGATAGAGGCCAAATGCTTGCGTGGCTTCTACTAGAACCTTAGGAAACATCAGGATCATCGTAGGGTAATCAAATTATCCAAACAAGATATGATATTATATCTAATTTAATTTTTATTTTAATTTTTAATATTAGATTACCATGATCAAATTTGAGAAATTTTAGATTAGATCAAATTATTTAAAAATTTTTAAAAAAATCCATCTCAGATCTGACCAGATCTGCACGATCCTACGGTGGAAAATAAGATTTTTTCTTCAACTAGTATCAGAGCCAGGTTAGCAGATCTTCAGATCTACCTTAGATCTGATTTTATTTTTATTTATGATCTAATATTAAAATATTTCAAATATCCCATCATATGTGATTAGATCTAAAATTAAAAAATTAAAAATTAAATATTTTAGATCTAATATGTATAAGATGCATGACTAGACTAGGTATAGAATAGTTCTATATGTAGTCTAGTATGATCATGTATTTATTTTGATTAAATATAATTTTAAATCTATTTAATTTTTATTTTTTTTAATGTTATAATTATCATAATTAGATCTAAAAATAAAAAATAATTTTTTTTAATTTTTGATTTATTCGTATGAAATATGAAAGATTCATGCTTAGACTAGTCATAGAATAATTCTATAAGATGTCTAGAATAGTTTTATATTTGATATGATCAAACTTAAAATTTTATTTTTTAGATTTAATGTATGATATTTTAGATCTAAAAGTATGTATATTGATAATACATGAGATGTATGCAAGACATGTATTAGTTAGATCTTTTTATATGTGATATATGATCTAACTAATTTTGTAGTAAAAAATTATATTTTTGATTAAGGAGTTTTCCATGGCTGTCCGATCATAAGAATAAAGTAGGATTTAAAGGTCCTCTCCTTCAATTCGATAGGATGTTCTTATGGCATGTAGGGATGCTGCATATTTGTCCTTAATCAGAAATCAGAATTTATTTTTTTGTAAAATTCTAGATCCTAAAATCCTAGAATTTTTATTATATATTTTGTTCATGAATCCAAAACTTAATTAAGAATTAAGATTATAAAATTAATTAGATCTAAAAATTATGAATTTTTAGATCTAAGACATATTCATAAAATTAGGTTTGGACTTATGCTGCTTAATTAGGTCTAGCGGTTAATCAAACTGAATCAGAATTGGTTAGGTGGGATCAAAGAAAGCTTAGATTTGACCAGCCTAATAGGATGAAGTCTGGGTCAAGATTGAATCACATTAAGATGTGACTTGATTAAGTCAAGACCTAATTTGGCTCTGCGGTTCGAGTCTGAATTGTAGGCTAACCCAATTAATTTTGATTTGATAATTTGGTGTCTAAGGTAAGTCTAGCAGATACAACCGATAGATTTTTAATTGGGAGCTACTCGATCTAGATGCATTCTTATTGAGTTAATGACATATTTCTTCCACCAGTCTCACTTACCTGGCCATTTGTGTAATCCAATTTTGATTTGAGGTGGCTAACAATTCGAGCCAACCCATGTTACTAGGTTATAGTCATAATTATTAAGTCAAGTTTAAAGAGACCTAAATTAAATCTTCCTAAAAAAGTATTAAGTCTAAGGTCATCCACCATTGTAGATGTGCGGGCCCTTTCCGAGATTGATTATTTTTGGCTGGATACAATGATTCAATTGCACCGAAAAGATGCAACCATATCTATTAGGCATTGGATGCTATGGGTTGGAGGATGGATTGGGCTCAATATTTTGGATATGGTGAGGGACCTAATCAGAAATCCAATCTGTGAAAATGGTGGGTCTGACTTAACTAAGGAGTGGATCAATATTTCAAATACGATGAGATTCATGAATTAGAGATCAAGTTAGGATGCACCATGATTAGAGAATCATTGGATAAGAGTTATCCACTCATCGATTGACCCATCACCAATAACTGTTAGGTGAGGTGGTGAGTCAGTTGCTGGGACTACACCATCCACTAGAAATTAATAATCATAGATATTTTTGCATCTCTACTAAGTGTAGGAATCTGATTAAATATTAGGAGCTTAATTTATTTAAAAATAAAATTTTTAAATAAATTGGTTAAGTTTAATTACAAAATCTAACTAAAAACTTTGACTCTCTATAGAAAAATGTCTGCATCCAACCCACTAGCCAGTATCCTGGATACCTATAAATTGATCGAATCCAACTACAAGGATTGGCTCCAGAATATTAAAATTACTTTAGATTTTAAGAAGTTGACTCATGTGTTGTAACAAGATCCTTCCACCTTACCAGCCCATCCATCCGTTGATTAGAGAGCGTCTCTCGATAGGTGGACGGATGAAGATAACAAAACTAGGTATTACATATTGGGCTCGATGTCTGATGAGCTCCAGCACCAACATGAAGATATTAAGACTAGCCACCAAATGTTGGCTCACTTGTAAGAGTTATTTGGTGAACGGAGTCGCGCAGCCAAATATCAAGTCAGTAAAAGACTGTTTAAGGCTTAAATGCATGATGGGCAATCAATCTAAAATCATTATCTAATGATGATCAAGAACTTAGAAGAGCTTGAGAAGTTCGATGTCAAGTTAGATCAGGATCTGTAGATTGACATAATTCTACAGTTTTTGACTGATACATATAAGCAGTTCATACTACCATATGCATAAACTTCAGAATACCTTGGTCAAGCTCATGAATATGCTAGTTACTACTAAGCTTTTTATGAAAGATTTTAAAAGCTCAGTACTTACTGTGGAGTGGACTTCTTCCAAGAGAAAATCTATTGGAAAGAAGAAGAAGTCCGTGAAGAAGTAGAAGATAGATGGTGGAAAGAAGAAGGTAGAGCCAAAGAAAAACACAGCTAACAAAGAAAAATATTTTTGTTACAATACTGACAGTCATTGGAAGCAGAACTATCCTATTTACCTGGCCAACCTGAAGAACAAGGAGGTAGATTCTTCTGGAGGTATGCTCATTATAGAATCTAATCTTACAATTTTTTCTGCATCCAGTTGGATGCTTGACTCTAGTTCTAGTGCTTACTTATGCACTTCTATGTAGGATCTTGAGGATAGTAGGAGGCTGAGGGATGATGAAATGATCATACATGTTGGAAATGGTGCAAGAGTTGCTGCTATGGCTGTGGAAATCTATCCTCTATGATTACCATCCGGATTAGACTTAGTATTTAGGGACTATTTTCAAGTGCCTGTAGCAAGCATGAATTTGATTTCTGTTTCATATTTAGCATGGGAAGGCTATGTAATTAGTTTTTTTAAGGACCATTATAATATTCTTTAAGAAAGAAATAAAATTGCAAGTGGTTTCCTAATAAATGGTCTCTATCAGTTACATATTAATGTTTCTATTTTTAATATCGAGCAAAATATGAATGCCATAGGATCAAAGCGACCTAGGGATAGTCTAAACGATAGATATCTTTGGCACCTTAGGCTAGGTCATATAGCTGAAGATAGGGTTAACAAATTGAAAAAAATTGGGCTATTGTGTCCATTGACTTTCAAGTCATATTCAATTTATGAATCATGCCTTCATGGCAAAATGACCAAACTTCCTTTTATGGGACATGGGGAAAGGGCCACAAACCTGCTTGCCCTAATACATACTGATGTATGCGGCCCATTTGATGTGCCAGCCAGGGGTAATTATATTTACTTCATCATCTTTACCAATGATTTGTCTCGATACAGGTATGTGTATTTGATGCAACACGAGTCTGAAGCTTTTGAAAAGTTCAAAAAATTCAAACTAAAAGTAGAAAAATAAATAAGAAAATCTATTAAGATTCTTCGATCAGATCGAGGAGGTGAATACCTTAGTCGAAAATTTCTAAACTATCTTAAGGATAATGGCATAGTCTCTCAATAGACTCCACCTAGAATATCTTAACTCAACAGGATTTCAAAATGAAGAAATCGGATCCTATTAAATATGATTTGATCCATGATGAGCTTCACAGACCTTCCTGAGTTTCTTCGAAGATATAGTCTATTGACCGCTATATATCTACTGAATAGGGTTCCATCTAAAACCATCCCTACCACACCGTATGAGATATGGCATGATAAGAAACCAAGTCTGAACCATCTCAGAATTTGGGGTTGTCCGGCCCATGTCAAGAGACAATAGGCAGACAAGTTAGAGTCCAAGTCCTTTAGAGCTCGATTCATAGGATATCCTAAAGAGTCATTAGGATATTATTTCTATCTTCTAGAAGATCACAATGTGATCGTGAGTCGACATGCCATCTTTCTTGAAAAATAGTTTATTCAAAATGGTGGCAGTCGACATGCCATCTTTCTTGAAAAATAGTTTATTTGAAATGGTGGCATTACAAGACAGATTAGGCTCGAAGAGAAAATCTCCCAAGAGTTACGAGCCAAGAAACCTATGGAACCAAATCAGATTGAGCCAGTCCAATCACTACCTCGTCCACCTCGTAGATTAGAAAGGATTTTTCGACCCTCTGAAAGATATTTAGGTACTATTTCAAAGGACGTAGAGAAAATATTCCTCATAGGAAAAGTGGTTCATGGTGATGATCCCAAAACCTATGATGAGGCGATATTAGATATCGACTCCGAGAAATGGTTAGAGGCAATGAAGTCAGAGATTGACTCAACGTGCTCGAACCAAATCTTGACCTTGGTAGATCCACTTGAAGGTATAGTACCTATTGGGTGTAAATGGATCTTCAAGAGAAAGATAGGAGCTGATGGAATTGTGGAGACATTCAAAGCAAGGCTTATAATAAAAGGATATAGTCAGTGTGAAGGCATTGACTTCAGGATATTTTTTCGCCAGTACTCATGCTCAAATCCATCCGCACATTGCTTACTATTGCAGCTTATTTTGATTGTGAAATTTAGTAGATATACATAAAAATGGCATTCTTAAATGGATATCTTAAGGAAGATATCTATATGGAACAGCCACTGGATTTCACATCCAGTGATACTGATCACAAGGTCTGCAAGCTGCAAAGATCCATATATGGACTTAAGCAAGCATCTCGTAGCTAGAATGCTCATTTCAATGATGTGATCAAATCATTTGGATTCATCAAGAATGAGGAGGAGCCTTGTATTTTCAAAAAGATCAATGGAAGCACTGTTCTTTTTCTCATAATGTACGTGGATGACATCCTCCTAATTGGAAATGATATTTCCATATTGACTATGGTCAAAATGTGGTTATCTAAAGAATTCTTCATGAAAGACCTAGGAGAGGCATCCTTTATTCTGAAAATTAAAGTCTATAGAAATAGACCAAATAGGATGCTGGGTCTCTCACAGAAAATGTACATAGAGGAGGTGCTAAAAAGGTTTAGCATGGAAAACTCCAAAAGGAGATTTGTGCCCTTTAGACATGGCGTTCATCTTTCCAAGAAGATGTGTCCCAACACACCTAAAGAGATTGAATGCATGAGCAAGATCTCTTATACTTTAGCAATAGGGAGCCTCATGTATGCCATGTTATGTACACGATCTGATATTACCCATGCTATGTGTCACGAGCATGTATCAGTCGAATCCAAGCGAAGAGCATTGGACTTTTATGAAATGTATCCTTAAGTACTTGAGAAGGACTAAGGATATGTTTCTAGTCTTTGGTAATGGAGAACTCCAGATCCAGCGGTATACAGACTCAAATTTTATATCCGATATAGATGATCAAAAGTCGACATTTGGAAGTTTATTTATTTGTAATGGTGGTGTTGTCAGCTGAAAAAGTTCCAAGCAGACGGTGATAGCAGATTCCATCATGGAAGCAGAGTACATTGCTGCATCAAAAGCTGCAAAGAAGACAATCTAATACAAGAAGTTCATCATAGAGCTCGGAGTAATGCCATCAGATGCCATCTCTCTATACTGTGACAACAATAGCACCATAGCCCTAGCTAAGGAGTCGAGGTCTCACCAGAAATTCAAACACATCGAGCAGTGATACCACCTCATCCATGATTACCTCGAGAAGAAATACGTCAAGGTCAAGAGAGTCGACACTATAGATAATGCAGCTGACCTGCTGATAAAGCCATTCAGTCAGTAGAAGATTGAAGCCCACCTTGAGAAGATGGAACTTAGATTTGTAGTAAATTGGCTTTACATCAAGTGAGAGTTTGTTAGATGTATGCCTTAGAAGCAAGATTGGCTATCACTTATAATATACTCTTAAGGATAATTTTATAATTTTGACTATAAATTAATAAATGGATTATTTGTTTTATCATAGTGTATATTTAAAAGAGTCTATGATACATCCTTTGAGTTAATGGTAATGACAATTCATATTTTCAAGAGTTAAAAATTTAAGACATGAATTTCCATAATTAACTCATAAAATGCTCTCGACCATAGGATCATCACGAGGATGATAATCAATCCGAAAGATTAGTGTATGATCGCTTTCTTAGGATAGACGTGTCTTGAGTCTATAGTGTGGAGACACCAGAGCAAGAGTATAGGTACTTGTTAGAGAATAAGGGCACTGAGTGTGACCACCTTAAGTAGTCATAAGGAAGTCTACCTTCTCATCGATGACTGACTTGATGCTGTAGTGGTGTGTATGGTTCTTTGACCTGAGGTGCATCGGTAGTTCATCTTAAGAGTGTTATAGTTTGACTACATTATAACTCGATCTTTTAGCCATTCAGAACCCTAAGATGTATGTTGGCTATAGCATGTTCATTGTAGAAATTGGATTGCACCAATAAGAAGATCTATCTATCTCGGTAGATGAGGAGTAGCCCTATGATAATCATGAGATTGAGTCCTTAAGCCTATGGCCATGGCAGAATGAAGATGATAGAAAGAGTTTCTATTAGGATTTTACATTGGACTCGAATCGAATGATTAATTCATATGACAAACATTGGGTTTGATGAGTTCACCTTAATCCTAATCCTATCAAGGCTCAAGATTGAAGAACTCAATCACATAGGTAACTACATCGAGAGGTTCACTTTCAGTTCTGATGGGGTGCCACCATATACTGCTAGGTGGAGCAATTAGAATAATTTTGATGATCAATCATTCTAATTGTATGAATCAGAAAAGTTCTGATCCATCGAAAGGTATTTTGATGATGTCGATGATGGATATCATGATATATCCCATTACCATACAGAATTGAACCTAATTAGATTACACAAATAAGAGTTTGGGTCTGGATTTCATCAATTAAGCTAATCCAGTTCAATTGATTTGGATTAGATCCAATTAGGTTCAAGGTAATCGAGCTAGCACACGATTGAGCCTGACTTTCTCCTTCTAAAATCTTTATGATTCATCGCAACCAAGTCAAATTTAATTTGACTCATTCTTGTATTTTGAATGGGTTTATTTTTATCTTACTAGAATAAGTCCAAATCAAATTAATTGTAGAAATTAAATCCATTCATAGTCAAATTGGACTAGGGTCAAATGTTGACCTATTTGAGAGAATTAAGGGTTACCTAATTAGATGCTTCTAGAATATTTTTTAGAAATTATTTTGATCTAATTTTTGGATATGTGATATAGCATGAATTATACATTGGGTGTACCAAATTTTGTGATTTTTAGAGGTGTCCAAACTAAGTTATGATAGAGTTTGATTTGGATCAAACTCTTGAGGGAAGAGTCCTAGGCGCAGTGGACTCTTCCTTATCTACTCATGTTGCCACATTTTAGATTGATTTTTGGCATCAAAATTAGATGAGAACTAGGGATTTTCATGGAGATCAAGTCCAAGCATCCTAATGGTAAAAAAAATGAGGATTTTGATCAAAGAGGGACTCTAACCTGGTGCTATGTTTTTATATAAGAACCCTTGCTCCAAGGCTCTTCACCAAAGAAATATTTTTCATACCCAAAGCCTACCATTCCAGATATCCCACACCCCCTCTATCCTCTCTCTCCCTCTCTTCTACATGTCTAAAATGTTAGGCACAAATCTAAGAAAAAGATCTAATCAAATTTGTGAAGAGTTCAGCATCTACATGACGATGTTCGTGAGACATACACACTGCCTTCAGAATTTTTTTTTGAAGGACTTTTAGATTAGATTCAGATCTAACCTTTGGAGGAAAGATTTATGAGGATAAGATGTCTAGATCCTTCCCAAGTGGATACCAATAGAGGTCAGGTGTGTGTGTGGCTCCTTCTAGAACCTCAGAAAATATTATGATCATCGCAGGATAATCAGATTTTCCAAATAAGATATGATATTAAATCTAATTTAATTTTTATTTTAATTTTCAATATTAGATCACCATGATCATATCTGAGAACTCTTAGATTAGATCAGATCATTTAAGAATTTTAAAAAAAATGCATCTCATATATGATTAGATCTGCATGATCTTATGGCGAAAAATAGAATTTTTTCTTCAAAGATGTCTATTTGTAGGATATCCTAGAGATAGTATGGGATATCTTTTCTACCATCCTACTGAACAAAAGGTGTTTGTAAGTAGGTATGCCACTTTCATAGAGAAAGAATTCATTCTAGAAAGAGGAAGTGGAAGAAACATTGAATTTAGTGAAGTTCAAGAAAAATAAATAGATATTTCTCAAGTAAATAAATACATAAATAAGAAAGAACCAGAACACATAACTCCAATCCGTAGGTCTAATAGAGTGTGACATGCACCTATGAGATACGAATTTATTATTGAAAATAATAAAACCCAAGTCATTGAGAATGATGAATCTAACCTATATAAAAGCTGTCATGAGTAGCGACTCAGATAAATGGCTGGCTGCCATGCAATCCAAAATGGACTCTATGTACATCAACAAAGTATGGACTTTAGTAGATGCACCAGAGGGTGTGAACCCTATTGGGTGCAAATGGATCTATAAGAAAAAGATTGGAGCAGATGGTCAAGTTGAAACCTATAAGGCCAAATTAGTGGTTAAGGATTTCAGGCAAAAATAGGGTATTGATTATGATGACTTGTTGCCATGCTCAAATCTATTATGATTATGCTTGCAATAGCAGCATACCATGATTATGAAATATGGTAAATGGATGTGAAGACTACCTTTCTTAATGGTTTTCTTAAGGAGGAGGTCTACATGTCACAGCCAGAGAGATTTGTCTTAAATGAGATATCAAATCAGGTATGCAAGCTTAAAAGATCTATTTATGGATTGAAGCAAGCTTCAAGAAGTTGAAATATCCACTTTGATGTTACAGTCAATGAGTTTGGCTTCAGCAAGAATATGGATGAACCATGTGTGTACAAGAAGACTAGTAGGAGTACCATAGTTTTCTTGGTTTTGTATATAGAAGATATACTCCTCATTAAGAATGATATCCTAATATTGCAATCGATCAAGTTATGGCTATCAAATAAGTTTTCCATGAAAGACTTGGAGAGAAGCATCCTATATACTAGGAATAAAGATCTATAGAGATAGATCTAAGAGGATGCTAGGCTTGTCCCAAGTCTAGGTACATTGACTTAATACTGAAAAGATTCAATAGTATGGATGGGAGTAAAAGAGGTTATTTACCTCATGAGTCAAGGCATACATCTCTCTAAAAAGATGTCTCCTAAGACACCTGAAGAGAGAAATAGAATGAGTTCTATTCCTTATGCTTTAGCTGTTAGGATCAATAATGTATGCCATGTTATGTACAAGGCCTTGATGTTGCTTATGCCTTAGGCATTAGCTAAGTAGATTTCAAGGCTGATCTAGGAGAGGATCATTGGAAAGCTGTGAAAAATATTCTTAAGTACTTGAGAAGGACTAAGGATATTTTTCTGGTATATGGTGGATCTAATCTCAAACTAGAAAGATATTCTGACTTTAGTTTTCAATCAAATCCAGATGATAGCAAATCCATTTCAGGGATATGTCTTTACTCTGAATGGTGGAGCAGTGAGTTGGAAGAGTATCTAAGCAGCCAACTGTAGCTGACTCAACCACTGAGGTAGAGTACATAGCTGCAAGTGAAGCTGCCAAGGAAGCTATCTGGATAAAGAAGTTCATCACTAAATTGGATATTATTCCTAAAATTGAGAATCCAGTACCACTTTACTATGATAATACTGGAGTAGTTGCTCAAGTAAAGGAACCAAGGTCTCATCATAAATCTAAGCACATTCTAAGATGCTTCCACCTCGTTCCTGAAATAATCGAGAGATAAGATGTTGTCATTGAACGAGTAGACATAAAGAACAACATAGCAGACTCGTTCACTAAGGCTTTACCACAATAGTAGTTCGATCACCATCTTGATTGTATGGAATTAAAATATAAAGGTGATTAGTTTTAGTGCAAGTGGGAGATTGAAAGAAATATGCCCTCAAACCAATCAAAATTTGTATTTTGATAGACTATTCTTTTGTCTTCCAAGCTCATACAATGACATTTTTAAATAAATAAAGGCATTTTATTTCATCGTATGCTACATCTTAATTATTTATTTAAGATTATGATAAACCCCATAAATTAAAGCTATAGTTTTAGGGTTATGATGAGATCATACTTGTGAGACCTAAAATCTCAAAATCCTAATCTAAAATATTCTTGGTCGATGAAATATTGAGTTGGGGATCAATATTTCTTAAAAGATTAGCACATCCTATGTATACTTAATATAAGGATGATTGATCTCACTATCACTTGTGTATGACACTAATACAAGAATATGGATGCTCATTAGAGAATTAGTTTACTGAATTGATCCAATTCGAGAACATCTAAATGGAGTCTTATCCACATGTCAATAGATGGTTCGCATAGTGGGAGTTGTGCATGTAATCCTTTGATCTGAGACTACCATAGAACCTTGTATGTATGAATCCATATTTTGGTTCATACTCATTCATGACTTAGTCATGTATGGGATGATTTGGATATGGTAGATTATATATGGAGGTTATGAGTAGGTCAACAAGTAATCGATCACTCCTAGTAAGAGGAGATTGCATTCTACTTGCTTCAATCGAATGATGATTCAGAAAGACTTTGATCAAAGCATGATGAAAATTAAAAATAATTTCTAATATTTTATTAATCGAATCATCATCATATGAGTAGAAGCAAAATAAATATGAAAATAGTTTTGACGTGATTCCATATCCATAGTCATATTCAGGATGCAGGGTAATTAAAGGATCCTATTGCACCATAACTTTTCACTAAAGGGTATTTTTAGTTTTTCCACCAAAATTCTATATCTTTCAGGTAGACATGATACATTGCTAGACGTCAATATTGTCTTGTGGGTTCAATCGATCGAATTAAAGAGTTTAACTTGATTGTTAATTAGAAAGAGTTTTAATTGATCAAATCAGGTTAGCAAGTTTTGATCTAAATCAGTTTGGTTAAGTTCTAACCAAATTAGGTCAAATTACATCTAGATCCACTGCTGGCTAGATATGAAACTCAATGGATCACACACAAAGAAAATTGATCAAGGTTTTAATTGGATTAGATCATGTTTCCAGGTTGAATATCCTAGCACATATTGCAAACCCTAGCACCTAGATTCGAATTAGATTCAAATCAGGTTCCAATTTGGGCTAATTAAATCCAATTTAAGTCAAATCAAATTTGGCTAATTGATTTGGGTTTTT